>OU427031.1:10600000-10909828 GCA_911387925.2 Bombus hypnorum
ACACTGCTCCACTCCACTCTACTCTAACACTACACTACTCTACTCTACTCTAACACTACTCTACTCTGCTCTAACACTACTCTACTCTACTCTAATACTACTCTACTCTACTCTAACACTACTCTACTCTACTCCACTCTAACTCTACTCTACTCTACTCTAACATTACTCTACTCTACCCTAACACTACTCTACTCCGCTCTACTCTAACACTACACTACTCTACTCTACTCTAACACTACTCTACTCTACTCTACTCTACTCTAGCACCACTCTACTCTACTCTACTCTAACATTATTCTACTCTACCATAACACTGCTCCACTCCACTCTACTTTAACACTACACTACACTACTCTACTCTAATACTACTCTACTCTACTCTAACACTACTCTACTCTACTCTACTCTAACACTACTCTACTCTACTCTACTCTACTGTAACACTACTCTACTCTACTCTACTCTACTCCACTCTAACACTACTCTACTCTACTCTACTCTAACACTACGCTACTCTACTCCAATACTACTCTACTCTACTCTAACACTACTCTACTCTACTCTACTCTACTCTAGCACTACTCTACTCTACTCTACTCTAACATTATTCTACTCTACCATAACACTGCTCCACTCCACTCTACTCTAACACTACACTACTCTACTCTACTCTAACACTACTCTACTCTACTCTAACACTACTCTACTCTACTCTAACACTACTCTACTCTACTCTACTCTACTCTACTCCACTCTAACACTACTCTACTCTACTCTACTCTAACACTACTCTACTCTACTGTACTCTACTTTACTCTAACACTACTCTACTCTACTCTACTCTACTCTAACACTACTCTACTCTACTCTACTCTAACATTACTCTACTCTACTCTAATACTACTCTACTCTACTCTAACACTACTCTACTCTACTCTACTCTAAAACTACTCTACTCTACTCTACTCTACTGTAACACTACTCTACTCTACTCTACTCTAACACTACTCTACTCCGCTCTACTCTACTCTAACACTACTCTACTGTACTCCACTCTAACTCTACTCTACTCTACTCTAACACTACTCTACTCTACTCTAATACTACTCTACTCTACTCTAACACTACTCTACTCTACTCTACTCTAACACTACTGTACTCTACTCTACTCTACTGTAACACTACTCTACTCTACTCTACTCTAACACTACTCTACTCCGCTCTACTCTACTCTAACACTACTCTACTCTACTCTACTCTACTCTAACATTACTCTACTCTACCCAAACACTACTCTACTCCACTCTACTCTAACACTACACTACTCTACTCTACTCTAACACTACTCTACTCTACTCTACTCTACTCTAGCACCACTCTACTCTACTCTACTCTAACATTATTCTACTCTACCATAACTCTGCTCCACTCCACTCTACTTTAACACTACACTACACTACTCTACTCTAACAATACTCTACTCTACTCTAACACAACTCTACTCTACTCTAATACTACTCTACTCTACTCTAACACTACTCTACTCTACTCCACTCTAACTCTACTCTACTCTACTCTAACATTACTCTACTCTACCCAAACACTATTCTACTCCGCTCTACTCTAACACTACACTACTCTACTCTACTCTAACACTACTCTACTCTACTCTACTCTACTCTAGCACCACTCTACTCTACTCTACTCTAACATTATTCTACTCTACCATAACACTGCTCCACTCCACTCTACTTTAACACTACACTACACTACTCTACTCTAACAATACTCTACTCTACTCTAACACTACTCTACTCTACTCTAATACTACTCTACTCTACTCTAACACTACTCTACTCTACTCTACTCTAACACTACTCTACTCTACTCTACTCTAACACTACTCTACTCTACTCTACTCTACTCTACTGTAACACTACTCTACTCTACTCTACTCTACTCCACTCTAACACTACTCTACTCTACTCTACTCTAACACTACGCTACTCTACTCCAATACTACTCTACTCTACTCTAACACTACTCTACTCTACTCTACTCTACTCTAGCACTACTCTACTCTACTCTACTCTAACATTATTCTACTCTACCATAACACTGCTCCACTCCACTCTACTCTAACACTACACTACTCTACTCTACTCTAACACTACTCTACTCTACTCTAACACTACTCTACTCTACTCTACTCTACTCTACTCCACTCTAACACTACTCTACTCTACTCTACTCTAACACTACTCTACTCTACTGTACTCTACTTTACTCTAACACTACTCTACTCTACTCTACTCTACTCCAACACTACTCTACTCTACTCTACTCTAACATTACTCTACTCTACTCTACTCTAACACTACTCTACTCTACTCTACTCTAACACTACTCTACTCTACTCTACTCTAACACTACTCTACTCTAACACTACTCTACTCTACTCTACTCTAACACTACTCTACTATACTCTACTCTAACACTACTCTACTCTACTCTACTCTACTCTAACACTACTCTACTCTACTCTATTCTACTCTAACACTACTCTATTCTACTCTAACACTATTCTAACACTACTCTACTCTACTGTAACACTACTCTACTCTACTCTACTCCAACACTACTCTACTCTACTCTAATCTACCACTACTCTACTATACTCTAACACTACTCTACTCTACTCTAACACTACTCTACTCTTCTCCAATACTACTCTACTCTACTCTACTCTAACATTATTCTATTCTACCATAACACTGCTCCACTCCACTCTACTCTAACACTACTCTAGCACTACTCTACTCTACTCTACTCTAACATTATTCTACTCTACCATAACACTGCTCCACTCCACTCTACTCTAACACTACACTACTCTACTCTACTCTAACACTACTCTACTCTACTCTAACACTACTCTACTATACTCTACTCTAACACTACTCTACTCTACTCTACGCTAACACTGCTCTACTCTACTCTAGCACTACTCTACTATACTCTACTCTAACACTACTCTACTCTACTCTAACACTACCCTACTCTACTCTACTAAACTCAAACACTACTCTACTCTGCCCTACTCTACTCTGAAGGAGGTTCGGTGCGTGGAGCGGCCGCCTAGGTGAAAAGAGAATTCACGTTTCGTCCCGGGACTACCGGTGGACTCGTCAGTAAGGCTATGCCCGGTAGTCCCTGCCTTAGACGTAGAGGGAATCTCGCTAGGTGCGGTATTTGTATCAAGTGCTCGAATGTTCGACCGCTAGCGAGATAGATAGATAGACTCGTTGTCGTCGTAGCCCTCTGGTGTTGACGGTTGGCACCCGCGGATCGCCCGGGAGGTTTTTGCGCCGCGTTTGATGCCTCGACCTGTCGGCGTCCTATTGATACCGATCCGCCACAACTCTAACACTACTCTACTCTACTCTACTCTAACACTACTCTACTCTACTCTACTCTAACACTACTCTACTCTATTCTAACTCTACTCTACTCTACTCTACCCGACCACTACTCTACTCTACTCTACTCTACTCTAACACTACTCTACTATACTCTACTCTAACACTACTCTACTCTACTCTACTCTAACACTACTCTACTCTACTGTACTCTACTTTACTCTAACACTACTCTACTCTACTCTAATACTACTCTACTCTACCCTAACACTACTCTACTCTACTCTACTCTACTCTAACACTACTCTACTCTACTCTACTCAAACACTACCCTACTCTACTCTACCACAACTCTACTCTACTGTAACACTACTCTACTCTACTCTACTCCAACACTACTCTACTCTACTCTAATCTACCACAACTCTACTATACTCTAACACTACTCTACTCTACTCTAATACTACTCTACTCTACTCTAACACTACTCTACTCTACTCTACTCTAGTCTAACACTACTCTACTCTACTCTACTCTAACACTACGCTACTCTACTCCAATACTACTCTACTCTACTCTAACACTACTCTACTCTACTCTACTCTACTCTAGTACTACTCTACTCTACTCTACTCTAACATTATTCTACTCTACCATAACACTGCTCCACTCCACTCTACTCTAACACTACACTACTCTACTCTACTCTAACACTACTCTACCCTACTCCACTCTAACACTACTCTACCCTACTCCACTCTAACTCTACTCTACCACTACTCTACTCTACTCTACTCTAATACTACTCTACTCTACTCTAACACTACTCTACTCTACTCTACTCTAACACTACTCTACTCTACTCTACTCTAACACTAATCTACTCTGCTCTACTCTACTCTAACACTACTCTACTCTACTCTACTCTAACATTACTCTACTCTACTCTACTCTAACACTACTCTACTCTACTCTACTCTACTCTAACACTACTCTATTCTACTCTAACACTACTCTATTCTACTCTAACACTACTCTACTCTACTCTACTCTAACACTAATCTACTCTGCTCTACTCTACTCTAACACTACTCTACTCTACTCTACTCTAACATTACTCTACTCTACTCTACTCTAACACTACTCTACACTACTCTAATACTACTCTACTCTACTCTAACACTACTCTACTCTACTCCACTCTAACTCTACTCTACTCTACTCTAACACTACTCTACTCTACTCTAATACTACTCTACTCTACTCTAACACTACTCTACTCTACTCTACTCTAAAACTACTCTACTCTACTCTACTCTACTGTAACACTACTCTACTCTACTCTACTCTAACACTACTCTACTCCGCTCTACTCTACTCTAACACTACTCTACTCTACTCTACTCTACTCTAACATTACTCTACTCTACCCAAACACTACTCTACTCCACTCTACTCTAACACTACACTACTCTACTCTACTCTAACACTACTCTACTCTACTCTACTCTACTCTAGCACCACTCTACTCTACTCTACTCTAACATTATTCTACTCTACCATAACACTGCTCCACTCCACTCTACTTTAACACTACACTACACTACTCTACTCTACTCTAATACTACTCTACTCTACCCTAACACTACTCTACTCTACTCTACTCTACTCTAACACTACTCTACTCTACTCTTCTCAAACACTACCCTACTCTACTCTACCACAACTCTACTCTACTGTACCACTACTCTACTCTACTCTAATACTACTCTACTCTACTCTAACACTACTCTACTCTACTCTACTCTACTCTAACACTACTCTACTCTACTCTACTCTAACACTACGCTACTCTACTCCAATACTACTCTACTCTACTCTAACACTACTCTACTCTACTCTACTCTACTCTAGTACTACTCTACTCTACTCTACTCTAACATTATTCTACTCTACCATAGCACTGCTCCACTCCACTCTACTTTAACACTAGACTACTCTACTCTACTCTAACACTACTCTACTCTACTCTAACACTACTCTACTCTACTCTAATACTACTCTACTCTACTCTAACACTACTCTACTCTACTCTACTCTAACACTACTCTACTCTACTCTACTCTACTGTAACACTACTCTACTCTACTCTACTCTACTCTACTCTAACACTACTCTACTCTACTCTACTCTAACACTACGCTACTCAACTCCAATACTACTCTACTCTACTCTAACACTACTCTACTCTACTCTACTCTACTCTAGCACTACTCTACTCTACTCTACTCTAACATTATTCTACTCTACCATAACACTGCTCCACTCCACTCTACTCTAACACTACACTACTCTACTCTACTCTAACACTACTCTACTCTGCTCTAACACTACTCTACACTACTCTAATACTACTCTACTCTACTCTAACACTACTCTACTCTACTCCACTCTAACTCTACTCTACTCTACTCTAACACTACTCTACTCTACTCTAATACTACTCTACTCTACTCTAACACTACTCTACTCTACTCTACTCTAAAACTACTCTACTCTACTCTACTCTACTGTAACACTACTCTACTCTACTCTACTCTAACACTACTCTACTCCGCTCTACTCTACTCTAACACTACTCTACTCTACTCTACTCTACTCTAACATTACTCTACTCTACCCAAACACTACTCTACTCCACTCTACTCTAACACTACACTACTCTACTCTACTCTAACACTACTCTACTCTACTCTACTCTACTCTAGCACCACTCTACTCTACTCTACTCTAACATTATTCTACTCTACCATAACACTGCTCCACTCCACTCTACCTTAACACTACACTACACTACTCTACTCTACTCTAATACTACTCTACTCTACCCTAACACTACTCTACTCTACTCTACTCTACTCTAACACTACTCTACTCTACTCTTCTCAAACACTACCCTACTCTACTCTACCACAACTCTACTCTACTGTACCACTACTCTACTCTACTCTAATACTACTCTACTCTACTCTAACACTACTCTACTCTACTCTACTCTACTCTACTCTAACACTACTCTACTCTACTCTACTCTAACACTACGCTACTCTACTCCAATACTACTCTACTCTACTCTAACACTACTCTACTCTACTCTACTCTACTCTAGTACTACTCTACTCTACTCTACTCTAACATTATTCTACTCTACCATAGCACTGCTCCACTCCACTCTACTTTAACACTAGACTACTCTACTCTACTCTAACACTACTCTACTCTACTCTAACACTACTCTACTCTACTCTAATACTACTCTACTCTACTCTAACACTACTCTACTCTACTCTACTCTAACACTACTCTACTCTACTCTACTCTACTGTAACACTACTCTACTCTACTCTACTCTACTCTAGCACTACTCTACTCTACTCTACTCTAACATTATTCTACTCTACCATAACACTGCTCCACTCCACTCTACTCTAACACTACACTACTCTACTCTACTCTAACACTACTCTACTCTGCTCTAACACTACTCTACTCTACTCTAATACTACTCTACTCTACTCTAACACTACTCTACTCTACTCCACTCTAACTCTACTCTACTCTACTCTAACACTACTCTACTCTACTCTAATACTACTCTACTCTACTCTACTCTAAAACTACTCTACTCTACTCTACTCTACTGTAACACTACTCTACTCTACTCTACTCTAACACTACTCTACTCCGCTCTACTCTACTCTAACACTACTCTACTCTACTCTACTCTACTCTAACATTACTCTACTCTACCCAAACACTACTCTACTCCACTCTACTCTAACACTACACTACTCTACTCTACTCTAACACTACTCTACTCTACTCTACTCTACTCTAGCACCACTCTACTCTACTCTACTCTAACATTATTCTACTCTACCATAACACTGCTCCACTCCACTCTACTTTAACACTACACTACACTACTCTACTCTAACAATACTCTACTCTACTCTAACACTACTCTACTCTACTCTAATACTACTCTACTCTACTCTAACACTACTCTACTCTACTCTACTCTAACACTACTCTACTCTACTCTACTCTAACACTACTCTACTCTACTCTACTCTACTCCACTCTAACACTACTCTACTCTACTCTACTCTAACACTACGCTACTCTACTCCAATACTACTCTACTCTACTCTAACACTACTCTACTCTACTCTACTCTACTCTAGCACTACTCTGCTCTACTCTACTCTAACATTATTCTACTCTACCATAACACTGCTCCACTCCACTCTACTCTAACACTACACTACTCTACTCTACTCTAACACTACTCTACCCTACTCCACTCTAACACTACTCTACCCTACTCCACTCTAACTCTACTCTACCACTACTCTACTCTACTCTACTCTAATACTACTCTACTCTACTCTAACACTACTCTACTCTACTCTACTCTAACACTACTCTACTCTACTCTACTCTAACACTAATCTACTCTGCTCTACTCTACTCTAACACTACTCTACTCTACTCTACTCTAACATTACTCTACTCTACTCTACTCTAACACTACTCTACTCTACTCTACTCTACTCTAACACTACTCTACTCTACTCTAACACTACTCTATTCTACTCTAACACTACTCTACTCTACTCTACTCTAACACTAATCTACTCTGCTCTACTCTACTCTAACACTACTCTACTCTACTCTACTCTAACATTACTCTACTCTACTCTACTCTAACACTACTCTACTCTACTCTACTCTACTCTAACACTACTCTACTCTACTCTAACACTACTCTACTCTACTCTAACACTACTCTAACACTACTCTACTCTACTCTAACACTACTCTACTATACTCTAACACTACTCTACTCTACTCTACTCTAACACTACGCTACTCTACTCCAATACTACTCTACTCTACTCTAACACTACTCTACTCTACTCTACTCTACTCTACTCTAACATTATTATACTCTACCATAACACTGCTCCACTCCACTCTACTCTAACACTACACTACTCTACTCTACTCTAACACTACTCTACTCTACTCTAACACTACTCTACTCTACTCTAATCTACCACAACTCTACTATACTCTAACACTACTCTACTCTACTCTAATACTACTCTACTCTCCTCTAACACTACTCTACTCTACTCTACTCTACTCTAACACTACTCTACTCTACTCTACTCTAACACTACGCTACTCTACTCCAATACTACTCTACTCTACTCTAACACTACTCTACTCTACTCTACTCTACTCTAGTACTACTCTACTCTACTCTACTCTAACATTATTCTACTCTACCATAGCACTGCTCCACTCCACTCTACTTTAACACTAGACTACTCTACTCTACTCTAACACTACTCTACTCTACTCTAACACTACTCTACTCTACTCTAATACTACTCTACTCTACTCTACTCTAACATTATTCTACTCTACCATAGCACTGCTCCACTCCACTCTACTTTAACACTAGACTACTCTACTCTACTCTAACACTACTCTACTCTACTCTAATACTACTCTACTCTACTCTAACACTACTCTACTCTGCTCTAACACTACTCTACTCTACTCTAATACTACTCTACTCTACTCTACTCTAACACTACACTACTCTACTCTACTCTAACACTACTCTACTCTACTCTACTCTACTCTAGCACCACTCTACTCTACTCTACTCTAACATTATTCTACTCTACCATAACACTGCTCCACTCCACTCTACTTTAACACTACACTACACTACTCTACTCTAACACTACTCTACTCTACTCTAACACTACTCTACTCCACTCTACTCTAACACTACACTACTCTACTCTACTCTAACACTACTCTACTCTACTCTACTCTACTCTAGCACCACTCTACTCTACTCTACTCTAACATTATTCTACTCTACCATAACACTGCTCCACTCCACTCTACTTTAACACTACACTACACTACTCTACTCTAACAATACTCTACTCTACTCTAACACTACTCTACTCTACTCTAATACTACTCTACTCTACTCTACTCTAAAACTACTCTACTCTACTCTACTCTACTGTAACACTACTCTACTCTACTCTACTCTAACACTACTCTACTCCGCTCTACTCTACTCTAACACTACTCTACTCTACTCTACTCTACTCTAACATTACTCTACTCTACCCAAACACTACTCTACTCCACTCTACTCTAACACTACACTACTCTACTCTACTCTAACACTACTCTACTCTACTCTACTCTACTCTAGCACCACTCTACTCTACTCTACTCTAACATTATTCTACTCTACCATAACACTGCTCCACTCCACTCTACTTTAACACTACACTACACTACTCTACTCTAACAATACTCTACTCTACTCTAACACTACTCTACTCTACTCTAATACTACTCTACTCTACTCTAACACTACTCTACTCTACTCTACTCTAACACTACTCTACTCTACTCTACTCTAACACTACTCTACTCTACTCTACTCTACTCCACTCTAACACTACTCTACTCTACTCTACTCTAACACTACGCTACTCTACTCCAATACTACTCTACTCTACTCTACTCTAGCACTACTCTGCTCTACTCTACTCTAACATTATTCTACTCTACCATAACACTGCTCCACTCCACTCTACTCTAACACTACTCTACTCTACTCTAATACTACTCTACTCTACTCTAACACTACTCTACTCTACTCTACTCTAACACTACTCTACTCTACTCTACTCTACTGTAACACTACTCTACTCTACTCTACTCTACTCCACTCTAACACTACTCTACTCTACTCTACTCTAACACTACGCTACTCTACTCCAATACTACTCTACTCTACTCTAACACTACTCTACTCTACTCTACTCTACTCTAGCACTACTCTACTCTACTCTACTCTAACATTATTCTACTCTACCATAACACTGCTCCACTCCACTCTACTCTAACACTACACTACTCTACTCTACTCTAACACTACTCTACTCTACTCTAACACTACTCTACTCTACTCTAACACTACTCTACTCTACTCTACTCTACTCTACTCCACTCTAACACTACTCTACTCTACTCTACTCTAACACTACTCTACTCTACTGTACTCTACTTTACTCTAACACTACTCTACTCTACTCTACTCTACTCTAACACTACTCTACTCTACTCTACTCTAACATTACTCTACTCTACTCTAATACTACTCTACTCTACTCTAACACTACTCTACTCTACTCTACTCTAAAACTACTCTACTCTACTCTACTCTACTGTAACACTACTCTACTCTACTCTACTCTAACACTACTCTACTCCGCTCTACTCTACTCTAACACTACTCTACTGTACTCCACTCTAACTCTACTCTACTCTACTCTAACACTACTCTACTCTACTCTAATACTACTCTACTCTACTCTAACACTACTCTACTCTACTCTACTCTAACACTACTGTACTCTACTCTACTCTACTGTAACACTACTCTACTCTACTCTACTCTAACACTACTCTACTCCGCTCTACTCTACTCTAACACTACTCTACTCTACTCTACTCTACTCTAACATTACTCTACTCTACCCAAACACTACTCTACTCCACTCTACTCTAACACTACACTACTCTACTCTACTCTAACACTACTCTACTCTACTCTACTCTACTCTAGCACCACTCTACTCTACTCTACTCTAACATTATTCTACTCTACCATAACTCTGCTCCACTCCACTCTACTTTAACACTACACTACACTACTCTACTCTAACAATACTCTACTCTACTCTAACACAACTCTACTCTACTCTAATACTACTCTACTCTACTCTAACACTACTCTACTCTACTCCACTCTAACTCTACTCTACTCTACTCTAACATTACTCTACTCTACCCAAACACTATTCTACTCCGCTCTACTCTAACACTACACTACTCTACTCTACTCTAACACTACTCTACTCTACTCTACTCTACTCTAGCACCACTCTACTCTACTCTACTCTAACATTATTCTACTCTACCATAACACTGCTCCACTCCACTCTACTTTAACACTACACTACACTACTCTACTCTAACACTACTCTACTCTACTCTAACACTACTCTACTCTACTCTAATACTACTCTACTCTACTCTAACACTACTCTACTCTACTCTACTCTAACACTACTCTACTCTACTCTACTCTAACACTACTCTACTCTACTCTACTCTACTCTACTGTAACACTACTCTACTCTACTCTACTCTACTCCACTCTAACACTACTCTACTCTACTCTACTCTAACACTACGCTACTCTACTCCAATACTACTCTACTCTACTCTAACACTACTCTACTCTACTCTACTCTACTCTAGCACTACTCTACTCTACTCTACTCTAACATTATTCTACTCTACCATAACACTGCTCCACTCCACTCTACTCTAACACTACACTACTCTACTCTACTCTAACACTACTCTACTCTACTCTAACACTACTCTACTCTACTCTACTCTACTCTACTCCACTCTAACACTACTCTACTCTACTCTACTCTAACACTACTCTACTCTACTGTACTCTACTTTACTCTAACACTACTCTACTCTACTCTACTCTACTCCAACACTACTCTACTCTACTCTACTCTAACATTACTCTACTCTACTCTACTCTAACACTACTCTACTCTACTCTACTCTAACACTACTCTACTCTACTCTACTCTAACACTACTCTACTCTAACACTACTCTACTCTACTCTACTCTAACACTACTCTACTCTACTCTACTCTAACACTACTCTACTCTACTCTACTCTACTCTAACACTACTCTACTCTACTCTATTCTACTCTAACACTACTCTATTCTACTCTAACACTATTCTAACACTACTCTACTCTACTGTAACACTACTCTACTCTACTCTACTCCAACACTACTCTACTCTACTCTAATCTACCACTACTCTACTATACTCTAACACTACTCTACTCTACTCTAACACTACTCTACTCTACTCCAATACTACTCTACTCTACTCTACTCTAACATTATTCTATTCTACCATAACACTGCTCCACTCCACTCTACTCTAACACTACTCTAGCACTACTCTACTCTACTCTACTCTAACATTATTCTACTCTACCATAACACTGCTCCACTCCACTCTACTCTAACACTACACTACTCTACTCTACTCTAACACTACTCTACTCTACTCTAACACTACTCTACTCTGCTCTACTCTATCACTACTCTACTCTACTCTACGCTAACACTGCTCTACTCTACTCTAGCACTACTCTACTATACTCTACTCTAACACTACTCTACTCTACTCTAATACTACCCTACTCTACTCTACTAAACTCAAACACTACTCTACTCTGCCCTACTCTACTCTGAAGGAGGTTCGGTGCGTGGAGCGGCCGCCTAGGTGAAAAGAGAATTCACGTTTCGTCCCGGGACTACCGGTGGACTCGTCAGTAAGGCTATGCCCGGTAGTCCCTGCCTTAGACGTAGAGGGAATCTCGCTAGGTGCGGTATTTGTATCAAGTGCTCGAATGTTCGACCGCTAGCGAGATAGATAGATAGACTCGTTGTCGTCGTAGCCCTCTGGTGTTGACGGTTGGCACCCGCGGATCGCCCGGGAGGTTTTTGCGCCGCGTTTGATGCCTCGACCTGTCGGCGTCCTATTGATACCGATCCGCCACAACTCTAACACTACTCTACTCTACTCTACTCTAACACTACTCTACTCTACTCTACTCTAACACTACTCTACTCTATTCTAACTCTACTCTACTCTACTCTACCCGACCACTACTCTACTCTACTCTACTCTACTCTAACACTACTCTACTATACTCTACTCTAACACTACTCTACTCTACTCTACTCTAACACTACTCTACTCTACTGTACTCTACTTTACTCTAACACTACTCTACTCTACTCTAATACTACTCTACTCTACCCTAACACTACTCTACTCTACTCTACTCTACTCTAACACTACTCTACTCTACTCTACTCAAACACTACCCTACTCTACTCTACCACAACTCTACTCTACTGTAACACTACTCTACTCTACTCTACTCCAACACTACTCTACTCTACTCTAATCTACCACAACTCTACTATACTCTAACACTACTCTACTCTACTCTAATACTACTCTACTCTACTCTAACACTACTCTACTCTACTCTACTCTAGTCTAACACTACTCTACTCTACTCTACTCTAACACTACGCTACTCTACTCCAATACTACTCTACTCTACTCTAACACTACTCTACTCTACTCTACTCTACTCTAGTACTACTCTACTCTACTCTACTCTAACATTATTCTACTCTACCATAGCACTGCTCCACTCCACTCTACTTTAACACTAGACTACTCTACTCTACTCTAACACTACTCTACTCTACTCTAACACTACTCTACTCTACTCTAATACTACTCTACTCTACTCTAACACTACTCTACTCTACTCTACTCTAACACTACTCTACTCTACTCTACTCTACTGTAACACTACTCTACTCTACTCTACTCTACTCGACTCTAACACTACTCTACTCTACTCTACTCTAACACTACGCTACTCAACTCCAATACTACTCTACTCTACTCTAACACTACTCTACTCTACTCTACTCTACTCTAGCACTACTCTACTCTACTCTACTCTAACATTATTCTACTCTACCATAACACTGCTCCACTCCACTCTACTCTAACACTACACTACTCTACTCTACTCTAACACTACTCTACTCTGCTCTAACACTACTCTACACTACTCTAATACTACTCTACTCTACTCTAACACTACTCTACTCTACTCCACTCTAACTCTACTCTACTCTACTCTAACACTACTCTACTCTACTCTAATACTACTCTACTCTACTCTAACACTACTCTACTCTACTCTACTCTAAAACTACTCTACTCTACTCTACTCTACTGTAACACTACTCTACTCTACTCTACTCTAACACTACTCTACTCCGCTCTACTCTACTCTAACACTACTCTACTCTACTCTACTCTACTCTAACATTACTCTACTCTACCCAAACACTACTCTACTCCACTCTACTCTAACACTACACTACTCTACTCTACTCTAACACTACTCTACTCTACTCTACTCTACTCTAGCACCACTCTACTCTACTCTACTCTAACATTATTCTACTCTACCATAACACTGCTCCACTCCACTCTACCTTAACACTACACTACACTACTCTACTCTACTCTAATACTACTCTACTCTACCCTAACACTACTCTACTCTACTCTACTCTACTCTAACACTACTCTACTCTACTCTTCTCAAACACTACCCTACTCTACTCTACCACAACTCTACTCTACTGTACCACTACTCTACTCTACTCTAATACTACTCTACTCTACTCTAACACTACTCTACTCTACTCTACTCTACTCTACTCTAACACTACTCTACTCTACTCTACTCTAACACTACGCTACTCTACTCCAATACTACTCTACTCTACTCTAACACTACTCTACTCTACTCTACTCTACTCTAGTACTACTCTACTCTACTCTACTCTAACATTATTCTACTCTACCATAGCACTGCTCCACTCCACTCTACTTTAACACTAGACTACTCTACTCTACTCTAACACTACTCTACTCTACTCTAACACTACTCTACTCTACTCTAATACTAC
The DNA here is from genome assembly GCA_911387925.2 of Bombus hypnorum. Taxonomy (NCBI): domain Eukaryota; kingdom Metazoa; phylum Arthropoda; class Insecta; order Hymenoptera; family Apidae; genus Bombus; species Bombus hypnorum. The sequence continues at coordinate 10,615,226 of OU427031.1, forward strand.
TCTACTCTACTCTAACACTACTCTACTCTACTCTACTCTAACACTACTCTACTCTACTCTACTCTACTGTAACACTACTCTACTCTACTCTACTCTACTCGACTCTAACACTACTCTACTCTACTCTACTCTAACACTACGCTACTCAACTCCAATACTACTCTACTCTACTCTAACACTACTCTACTCTACTCTACTCTACTCTAGCACTACTCTACTCTACTCTACTCTAACATTATTCTACTCTACCATAACACTGCTGCACTCCACTCTACTCTAACACTACACTACTCTACTCTACTCTAACACTACTCTACTCTGCTCTAACACTACTCTACTCTACTCTAATACTACTCTACTCTACTCTAACACTACTCTACTCTACTCCACTCTAACTCTACTCTACTCTACTCTAACACTACTCTACTCTACTCTAATACTACTCTACTCTACTCTACTCTAAAACTACTCTACTCTACTCTACTCTACTGTAACACTACTCTACTCTACTCTACTCTAACACTACTCTACTCCGCTCTACTCTACTCTAACACTACTCTACTCTACTCTACTCTACTCTAACATTACTCTACTCTACCCAAACACTACTCTACTCCACTCTACTCTAACACTACACTACTCTACTCTACTCTAACACTACTCTACTCTACTCTACTCTACTCTAGCACCACTCTACTCTACTCTACTCTAACATTATTCTACTCTACCATAACACTGCTCCACTCCACTCTACTTTAACACTACACTACACTACTCTACTCTAACAATACTCTACTCTACTCTAACACTACTCTACTCTACTCTAATACTACTCTACTCTACTCTAACACTACTCTACTCTACTCTACTCTAACACTACTCTACTCTACTCTACTCTAACACTACTCTACTCTACTCTACTCTACTCCACTCTAACACTACTCTACTCTACTCTACTCTAACACTACGCTACTCTACTCCAATACTACTCTACTCTACTCTAACACTACTCTACTCTACTCTACTCTACTCTAGCACTACTCTGCTCTACTCTACTCTAACATTATTCTACTCTACCATAACACTGCTCCACTCCACTCTACTCTAACACTACACTACTCTACTCTACTCTAACACTACTCTACCCTACTCCACTCTAACACTACTCTACCCTACTCCACTCTAACTCTACTCTACCACTACTCTACTCTACTCTACTCTAATACTACTCTACTCTACTCTAACACTACTCTACTCTACTCTACTCTAACACTACTCTACTCTACTCTACTCTAACACTAATCTACTCTGCTCTACTCTACTCTAACACTACTCTACTCTACTCTACTCTAACATTACTCTACTCTACTCTACTCTAACACTACTCTACTCTACTCTACTCTACTCTAACACTACTCTATTCTACTCTAACACTACTCTATTCTACTCTAACACTACTCTACTCTACTCTACTCTAACACTAATCTACTCTGCTCTACTCTACTCTAACACTACTCTACTCTACTCTACTCTAACATTACTCTACTCTACTCTACTCTGACACTACTCTACTCTACTCTACTCTACTCTAACACTACTCTACTCTACTCTAACACTACTCTATTCTACTCTAACACTACTCTAACACTACTCTACTCTACTCTAACACTACTCTACTATACTCTAACACTACTCTACTCTACTCTACTCTAACACTACGCTACTCTACTCCAATACTACTCTACTCTACTCTAACACTACTCTACTCTACTCTACTCTACTCTACTCTAACATTATTATACTCTACCATAACACTGCTCCACTCCACTCTACTCTAACACTACACTACTCTACTCTACTCTAACACTACTCTACTCTACTCTAACACTACTCTACTCTACTCTAATCTACCACAACTCTACTATACTCTAACACTACTCTACTCTACTCTAATACTACTCTACTCTCCTCTAACACTACTCTACTCTACTCTACTCTACTCTAACACTACTCTACTCTACTCTACTCTAACACTACGCTACTCTACTCCAATACTACTCTACTCTACTCTAACACTACTCTACTCTACTCTACTCTACTCTAGTACTACTCTACTCTACTCTACTCTAACATTATTCTACTCTACCATAGCACTGCTCCACTCCACTCTACTTTAACACTAGACTACTCTACTCTACTCTAACACTACTCTACTCTACTCTAACACTACTCTACTCTACTCTAATACTACTCTACTCTACTCTACTCTAACATTATTCTACTCTACCATAGCACTGCTCCACTCCACTCTACTTTAACACTAGACTACTCTACTCTACTCTAACACTACTCTACTCTACTCTAATACTACTCTACTCTACTCTAACACTACTCTACTCTGCTCTAACACTACTCTACTCTACTCTAATACTACTCTACTCTACTCTACTCTAACACTACACTACTCTACTCTACTCTAACACTACTCTACTCTACTCTACTCTACTCTAGCACCACTCTACTCTACTCTACTCTAACATTATTCTACTCTACCATAACACTGCTCCACTCCACTCTACTTTAACACTACACTACACTACTCTACTCTAACAATATTCTACTCTACTCTAACACTACTCTACTCCACTCTACTCTAACACTACACTACTCTACTCTACTCTAACACTACTCTACTCTACTCTACTCTACTCTAGCACCACTCTACTCTACTCTACTCTAACATTATTCTACTCTACCATAACACTGCTCCACTCCACTCTACTTTAACACTACACTACACTACTCTACTCTAACAATACTCTACTCTACTCTAACACTACTCTACTCTACTCTAATACTACTCTACTCTACTCTACTCTAAAACTACTCTACTCTACTCTACTCTACTGTAACACTACTCTACTCTACTCTACTCTAACACTACTCTACTCCGCTCTACTCTACTCTAACACTACTCTACTCTACTCTACTCTACTCTAACATTACTCTACTCTACCCAAACACTACTCTACTCCACTCTACTCTAACACTACACTACTCTACTCTACTCTAACACTACTCTACTCTACTCTACTCTACTCTAGCACCACTCTACTCTACTCTACTCTAACATTATTCTACTCTACCATAACACTGCTCCACTCCACTCTACTTTAACACTACACTACACTACTCTACTCTAACAATACTCTACTCTACTCTAACACTACTCTACTCTACTCTAATACTACTCTACTCTACTCTAACACTACTCTACTCTACTCTACTCTAACACTACTCTACTCTACTCTACTCTAACACTACTCTACTCTACTCTACTCTACTCCACTCTAACACTACTCTACTCTACTCTACTCTAACACTACGCTACTCTACTCCAATACTACTCTACTCTACTCTACTCTAGCACTACTCTGCTCTACTCTACTCTAACATTATTCTACTCTACCATAACACTGCTCCACTCCACTCTACTCTAACACTACACTACTCTACTCTACTCTAACACTACTCTACCCTACTCCACTCTAACACTACTCTACCCTACTCCACTCTAACTCTACTCTACCACTACTCTACTCTACTCTACTCTAATACTACTCTACTCTACTCTAACACTACTCTACTCTACTCTACTCTAACACTACTCTACTCTACTCTACTCTAACACTAATCTACTCTGCTCTACTCTACTCTAACACTACTCTACTCTACTCTACTCTAACATTACTCTACTCTACTCTACTCTAACACTACTCTACTCTACTCTACTCTACTCTAACACTACTCTACTCTACTCTACTCTACTCCACTCTAACACTACTCTACTCTACTCTACTCTAACACTACGCTACTCTACTCCAATACTACTCTACTCTACTCTAACACTACTCTACTCTACTCTACTCTACTCTACTCTAACATTATTCTACTCTACCATAACACTGCTCCACTCCACTCTACTCTAACACTACACTACTCTACTCTACTCTAACACTACTCTACTCTACTCTAACACTACTCTACTATACTCTACTCTATCACTACTCTACTCTACTCTACGCTAACACTGCTCTACTCTACTCTAACACTACTCTACTCTACTCTACTCTACTGTAACACTACTCTACTCTACTCTACTCCAACACTACTCTACTCTACTCTAATCTACCACAACTCTACTATACTCTAACACTACTCTACTCTACTCTAATACTACTCTACTCTACTCTAACACTACTCTACTCTACTCTACTCTACTCTAACACTACTCTACTCTACTCTACTCTAACACTACGCTACTCTACTCCAATACTACTCTACTCTACTCTAACACTACTCTACTCTACTCTACTCTACTCTAGTACTACTCTACTCTACTCTACTCTACTCTAACACTACTCTACTCTACTCTACTCTAACACTACTCTACTCTACTCTACTCTACTGTAACACTACTCTACTCTACTCTACTCTACTCGACTCTAACACTACTCTACTCTACTCTACTCTAACACTACGCTACTCAACTCCAATACTACTCTACTCTACTCTAACACTACTCTACTCTACTCTACTCTACTCTAGCACTACTCTACTCTACTCTACTCTAACATTATTCTACTCTACCATAACACTGCTCCACTCCACTCTACTCTAACACTACACTACTCTACTCTACTCTAACACTACTCTACTCTGCTCTAACACTACTCTACTCTACTCTAATACTACTCTACTCTACTCTAACACTACTCTACTCTACTCCACTCTAACTCTACTCTACTCTACTCTAACACTACTCTACTCTACTCTAATACTACTCTACTCTACTCTACTCTAAAACTACTCTACTCTACTCTACTCTACTGTAACACTACTCTACTCTACTCTACTCTAACACTACTCTACTCCGCTCTACTCTACTCTAACACTACTCTACTCTACTCTACTCTACTCTAACATTACTCTACTCTACCCAAACACTACTCTACTCCACTCTACTCTAACACTACACTACTCTACTCTACTCTAACACTACTCTACTCTACTCTACTCTACTCTAGCACCACTCTACTCTACTCTACTCTAACATTATTCTACTCTACCATAACACTGCTCCACTCCACCCTACTTTAACACTACACTACACTACTCTACTCTAACAATACTCTACTCTACTCTACTCTAACACTACTCTACTCTACTCTACTCTAACACTACTCTACTCTACTCTACTCTACTCCACTCTAACACTACTCTACTCTACTCTACTCTAACACTACGCTACTCTACTCCAATACTACTCTACTCTACTCTAACACTACTCTACTCTACTCTACTCTACTCTAGCACTACTCTGCTCTACTCTACTCTAACATTATTCTACTCTACCATAACACTGCTCCACTCCACTCTACTCTAACACTACACTACTCTACTCTACTCTAACACTACTCTACCCTACTCCACTCTAACACTACTCTACCCTACTCCACTCTAACTCTACTCTACCACTACTCTACTCTACTCTACTCTAATACTACTCTACTCTACTCTAACACTACTCTACTCTACTCTACTCTAACACTACTCTACTCTACTCTACTCTAACACTAATCTACTCTGCTCTACTCTACTCTAACACTACTCTACTCTACTCTACTCTAACATTACTCTACTCTACTCTACTCTAACACTACTCTACTCTACTCTACTCTACTCTAACACTACTCTATTCTACTCTAACACTACTCTATTCTACTCTAACACTACTCTACTCTACTCTACTCTAACACTAATCTACTCTGCTCTACTCTACTCTAACACTACTCTACTCTACTCTACTCTAACATTACTCTACTCTACTCTACTCTAACACTACTCTACTCTACTCTACTCTACTCTAACACTACTCTACTCTACTCTAACACTACTCTACTCTACTCTACTCTACTCTAACACTACTCTACTCTACTCTAACACTACTCTACTCTACTCTAACACTACTCTACTCTACTCTACTCTACTGTAACACTACTCTACTCTACTCTACTCCAACACTACTCTACTCTACTCTAATCTACCACAACTCTACTATACTCTAACACTACTCTACTCTAACATTATTATACTCTACCATAACACTGCTCCACTCCACTCTACTCTAACACTACACTACTCTACTCTACTCTAACACTACTATACTCTACTCTATCACTACTCTACTCTACTCTACGCTAACACTGCTCTACTCTACTCTAACACTACTCTACTCTACTCTACTCTACTGTAACACTACTCTACTCTACTCTACTCCAACACTACTCTACTCTACTCTAATCTACCACAACTCTACTATACTCTAACACTACTCTACTCTACTCTAATACTACTCTACTCTCCTCTAACACTACTCTACTCTACTCTACTCTACTCTAACACTACTCTACTCTAACACTACTCTACTCTACTCTACTCTAACACTACGCTACTCTACTCCAATACTACTCTACTCTACTCTAACACTACTCTACTCTACTCTACTCTACTCTAGTACTACTCTACTCTACTCTACTCTAACATTATTCTACTCTACCATAGCACTGCTCCACTCCACTCTACTTTAACACTAGACTACTCTACTCTACTCTAACACTACTCTACTCTACTCTAACACTACTCTACTCTACTCTAATACTACTCTACTCTACTCTACTCTAACATTATTCTACTCTACCATAACACTGCTCCACTCCACTCTACTTTAACACTACACTACACTACTCTACTCTAACAATACTCTGCTCTACTCTAACACTACTCTACTCTACTCTAATACTACTCTACTCTACTCTAACACTACTCTACTCTACTCTACTCTAACACTACTCTACTCTACTCTACTCTAACACTACTCTACTCTACTCTACTCTACTCCACTCTAACACTACTCTACTCTACTCTACTCTAACACTACGCTACTCTACTCCAATACTACTCTACTCTACTCTAACACTACTCTACTCTACTCTACTCTACTCTAGCACTACTCTGCTCTACTCTACTCTAACATTATTCTACTGTACCATAACACTGCTCCACTCCACTCTACTCTAACACTACACTACTCTACTCTACTCTAACACTACTCTACCCTACTCCACTCTAACACTACTCTACCCTACTCCACTCTAACACTACTCTACCCTACTCCACTCTAACTCTACTCTACCACTACTCTACTCTACTCTACTCTAATACTACTCTACTCTACTCTAACACTACTCTACTCTACTCTACTCTAACACTACTCTACTCTACTCTACTCTAACACTAATCTACTCTGCTCTACTCTACTCTAACACTACTCTACTCTACTCTACTCTAACATTACTCTACTCTACTCTACTCTAACACTACTCTACTCTACTCTACTCTACTCTAACACTACTCTATTCTACTCTAACACTACTCTATTCTACTCTAACACTACTCTACTCTACTCTACTCTAACACTAATCTACTCTGCTCTACTCTACTCTAACACTACTCTACTCTACTCTACTCTAACACTACTCTACTCTACTCTACTCTAACACTACTCTACTCTACTCTACTCTACTCTAACACTACTCTACTCTACTCTAACACTACTCTACTCTACTCTACTCTACTCTAACACTACTCTACTCTACTCTAACACTACTCTACTCTACTCTAACACTACTCTACTCTACTCTACTCTACTGTAACACTACTCTACTCTACTCTACTCCAACACTACTCTACTCTACTCTAATCTACCACAACTCTACTATACTCTAACACTACTCTACTCTAACATTATTATACTCTACCATAACACTGCTCCACTCCACTCTACTCTAACACTACACTACTCTACTCTACTCTAACACTACTATACTCTACTCTATCACTACTCTACTCTACTCTACGCTAACACTGCTCTACTCTACTCTAACACTACTCTACTCTACTCTACTCTACTGTAACACTACTCTACTCTACTCTACTCCAACACTACTCTACTCTACTCTAATCTACCACAACTCTACTATACTCTAACACTACTCTACTCTACTCTAATACTACTCTACTCTACTCTAACACTACTCTACTCTACTCTACTCTACTCTAACACTACTCTACTCTAACACTACTCTACTCTACTCTACTCTAACACTACGCTACTCTACTCCAATACTACTCTACTCTACTCTAACACTACTCTACTCTACTCTACTCTACTCTAGTACTACTCTACTCTACTCTACTCTAACATTATTCTACTCTACCATAGCACTGCTCCACTCCACTCTACTTTAACACTAGACTACTCTACTCTACTCTAACACTACTCTACTCTACTCTAACACTACTCTACTCTACTCTAATACTACTCTACTCTACTCTACTCTAACATTATTCTACTCTACCATAGCACTGCTCCACTCCACTCTACTTTAACACTAGACTACTCTACTCTACTCTAACACTACTCTACTCTACTCTAATACTACTCTACTCTACTCTAACACTACTCTACTCTACTCTACTCTAACACTACTCTACTCTACTCTACTGTAACACTACTCTACTCTACTCTACTCTACTCGACTCTAACACTACTCTACTCTACTCTACTCTAACACTACGCTACTCAACTCCAATACTACTCTACTCTACTCTACTCTACTCTAACATTACTCTACTCTACCCAAACACTACTCTACTCCACTCTACTCTAACACTACACAACTCTACTCTACTCTAACTCTACTCTACTCTACTCTACTCTACTCTAGCACCACTCTACTCTACTCTACTCTAACATTATTCTACTCTACCATAACACTGCTCCACTCCACTCTACTTTAACACTACACTACACTACTCTACTCTAACAATACTCTGCTCTACTCTAACACTACTCTACTCTACTCTAATACTACTCTACTCTACTCTAACACTACTCTACTCTACTCTACTCTAACACTACTCTACTCTACTCTACTCTAACACTACTCTACTCTACTCTACTCTACTCCACTCTAACACTACTCTACTCTACTCTACTCTAACACTACGCTACTCTACTGCAATACTACTCTACTCTACTCTAACACTACTCTACTCTACTCTACTCTACTCTAGCACTACTCTGCTCTACTCTACTCTAACATTATTCTACTCTACCATAACACTGCTCCACTCCACTCTACTCTAACACTACACTACTCTACTCTACTCTAACACTACTCTACCCTACTCCACTCTAACACTACTCTACCCTACTCCACTCTAACTCTACTCTACCACTACTCTACTCTACTCTACTCTAATACTACTCTACTCTACTCTAACACTACTCTACTCTACTCTACTCTAACACTACTCTACTCTACTCTACTCTAACACTAATCTACTCTGCTCTACTCTACTCTAACACTACTCTACTCTACTCTACTCTAACATTACTCTACTCTACTCTACTCTAACACTACTCTACTCTACTCTACTCTACTCTAACACTACTCTATTCTACTCTAACACTACTCTATTCTGCTCTAACACTACTCTACTCTACTCTACTCTAACACTAATCTACTCTGCTCTACTCTACTCTAACACTACTCTACTCTACTCTACTCTAACATTACTCTACTCTACTCTACTCTAACACTACTCTACTCTACTCTACTCTACTCTAACTCTACTCTATTCTACTCTAACACTACTCTATTCTACTCTAACACTACTCTAACACTACTCTACTCTACTCTAACACTACTCTACTATACTCTAACACTACTCTACTCTACTCTACTCTAAAACTACTCTACTCTACTCTACTCTACTGTAACACTACTCTACTCTACTCTACTCTAACACTACTCTACTCCGCTCTACTCTACTCTAACACTACTCTACTCTACTCTACTCTACTCTAACATTACTCTACTCTACCCAAACACTACTCTACTCCACTCTACTCTAACACTACACTACTCTACTCTACTCTAACACTACTCTACTCTACTCTACTCTACTCTAGCACCACTCTACTCTACTCTACTCTAACATTATTCTACTCTACCATAACACTGCTCCACTCCACTCTACTTTAACACTACACTACACTACTCTACTCTAACAATACTCTACTCTACTCTAACACTACTCTACTCTACTCTAATACTACTCTACTCTACTCTAACACTACTCTACTCTACTCTACTCTAACACTACTCTACTCTACTCTACTCTAACACTACTCTACTCTACTCTACTCTACTCCACTCTAACACTACTCTACTCTACTCTACTCTAACACTACGCTACTCTACTCCAATACTACTCTACTCTACTCTAACACTACTCTACTCTACTCTACTCTACTCTAGCACTACTCTGCTCTACTCTACTCTAACATTATTCTACTCTACCATAACACTGCTCCACTCCACTCTACTCTAACACTACACTACTCTACTCTACTCTAACACTACTCTACCCTACTCCACTCTAACACTACTCTACCCTACTCCACTCTAACTCTACTCTACCACTACTCTACTCTACTCTACTCTAATACTACTCTACTCTACTCTAACACTACTCTACTCTACTCTACTCTAACACTACTCTACTCTACTCTACTCTAACACTAATCTACTCTGCTCTACTCTACTCTAACACTACTCTACTCTACTCTACTCTAACATTACTCTACTCTACTCTACTCTAACACTACTCTACTCTACTCTACTCTACTCTAACACTACTCTATTCTACTCTAACACTACTCTATTCTACTCTAACACTACTCTACTCTACTCTACTCTAACACTAATCTACTCTGCTCTACTCTACTCTAACACTACTCTACTCTACTCTACTCTAACATTACTCTACTCTACTCTACTCTAACATTACTCTACTCTACTCTACTCTAACACTACTCTACTCTACTCTACTCTACTCTAACACTACTCTATTCTACTCTAACACTACTCTATTCTACTCTAACACTACTCTAACACTACTCTACTCTACTCTAACACTACTCTACTATACTCTAACACTACTCTACTCTACTCTACTCTAACACTACGCTACTCTACTCCAATACTACTCTACTCTACTCTGACACTACTCTACTCTACTCTACTCTACTCTACTCTAACATTATTCTACTCAACCATAACACTGCTCCACTCCACTCTACTCTAACACTACACTACTCTACTCTACTCTAACACTACTCTACTCTACTCCAACACTACTCTACTATACTCTACTCTATCACTACTCTACACTACTCTACGCTAACACTGCTCTACTCTACTCTAGCACTACGCTACTATACTCTACCCTACCACTACTCTACTCTACTCTACTCTACTCTAACACTACTCTACTATACTCTACTCTAACACTACTCTACTCTACTCTACTCTAACACTACTCTACTATACTCTACTCTAACACAACTCTACTCTACTCTACTCTAACACTACTCTACTCTACTCTACTCTACTTTACTCTAACACTACTCTACTCTACTCTAATACTACTCTACTCTACTCTAACACTACTCTACTCTACTCTACTCTAACACTACTCTACTCTACTCTACTCTAACACTACTCAACTCTAACACTACTCTACTCTGCTCTGCTCTACTCTAACACTACTCTAATCTACTCTACTCTAACATTACTCTACTCTACTCTACTCTAACACTACTCTACTCTAACACTACTCTATTCTACTCTAACACTACTCTATTCTACTCTAACACTACTCTAACACTACTCTACTCTGCTCTAACACTACTCTACTCTACTCTAACACTACTCTACTCTACTCTACTCTAACACTACGCTACTCTACTCCAATACTACTCTACTCTACTCTAACACTACTCTACTCTACTCTACTCTACTCTAGCACTACTCTACTCTACTCTACTCTAACATTATTCTACTCTACCATAACACTGCTCCACTCCACTCTACTCTAACACTACACTACTCTACTCTACTCTAACACTACTCTCCTCTCCTGTAACACTACTCTAACACTACTCTACTCTACTCTACTCTAACACTACTCTACTCTACTCTAACACTACTCTACTATACTCTACCCTATCACTACTCTACTCTACTCTACGCTAACACTGCTCTACTCTACTCTAGCACTACGCTACTATACTCTACTCTAACACTACTCTACTCTACTCTACTCTAACACTACTCTACTATACTCTACTCTAACACTACTCTACTCTACTCTACTCTAACACTACTCTACTCTACTGTACTCTACTTTACTCTAACACTACTCTACTCTACTCTAATACTACTCTACTCTACTCTAACACTACTCTACTCTACTCTACTCTAACACAACTCTACTCTAACACTACTCTACTCTACTCTACCGCACTCTACTCTAATCTACTCTACTCTAGCACTACTCTACTCTACTCTACGCTAACACTACTCTACTATACTCTACTCTAACACTACTCTACTCTACCCTACTCTAACACTACTCTACTCTACTGTACTCTACTTTAGTCTAACACTACTCTACTCTACTCTAATACTACTCTACTCTAATCTAACACTACTCTACTCTACTCTACTCTAACACAACTCTACTCTAACACTACTCTACTCTACTCTACCGCACTCTACTCCAATCTACTCTACTCTAGCACTACTCTACTCTACTCTACTCTAACACTACTCTACTCTACTGTACTCTACTTTACTCTAACACTACTCTACTCTACTCTAATACTACTCTACTCTACTCTAACACTACTCTATTCTACTCTACTCTAACACAACTCTACTCTAACACTACTCTACTCTACTCTACCGCACTCTACTCTAATCTACTCTACTCTACTCTAACACTACTCTACTCTACTGTACTTTACTTTACTCTAACACTACTCTACTCTAACACTACGCTACTCTACTCCAATACTACTCTACTCTACTCTAACACTACTCTACTCTACTCTACTCTACTCTAGCACTACTCTGCTCTACTCTACTCTAACATTATTCTACTCTACCATAACACTGCTCCACTCCACTCTACTCTAACACTACACTACTCTACTCTACTCTAACACTACTCTACCCTACTCCACTCTAACACTACTCTACCCTACTCCACTCTAACTCTACTCTACCACTACTCTACTCTACTCTACTCTAATACTACTCTACTCTACTCTAACACTACTCTACTCTACTCTACTCTAACACTACTCTACTCTACTCTACTCTAACACTAATCTACTCTGCTCTACTCTACTCTAACACTACTCTACTCTACTCTACTCTAACATTACTCTACTCTACTCTACTCTAACACTACTCTACTCTACTCTACTCTACTCTAACACTACTCTATTCTACTCTAACACTACTCTATTCTACTCTAACACTACTCTACTCTACTCTACTCTAACACTAATCTACTCTGCTCTACTCTACTCTAACACTACTCTACTCTACTCTACTCTAACATTACTCTACTCTACTCTACTCTAACATTACTCTACTCTACTCTACTCTAACACTACTCTACTCTACTCTACTCTACTCTAACACTACTCTATTCTACTCTAACACTACTCTATTCTACTCTAACACTACTCTAACACTACTCTACTCTACTCTAACACTACTCTACTATACTCTAACACTACTCTACTCTACTCTACTCTAACACTACGCTACTCTACTCCAATACTACTCTACTCTACTCTGACACTACTCTACTCTACTCTACTCTACTCTACTCTAACATTACTCTACTCTACCATAACACTGCTCCACTCCACTCTACTCTAACACTACACTACTCTACTCTACTCTAACACTACTCTACTCTACTCTAACACTACTCTACTATACTCTACTCTATCACTACTCTACTCTACTCTACGCTAACACTGCTCTACTCTACTCTAGCACTACTCTACTATACTCTACTCTAACACTACTCTACTGAACTCTACTCTAACACAACTCTACTCTACTCTAATACTACTCTACTCTACTCTACTATACTCTAACACTACTCTACTATGCTCTACTCTACTCTAACACTACTCTACTCTACCCTACTCTAACACTACTCTACTCTATTCTAACTCTACTCTACTTTACTCTACCCTACCACTACTCTACTCTACTCTACTCTACTCTAACACTACTCTACTATACTCTACTCTAACACTACTCTACTCTACTCTACTCTAACACTACTCTACTATACTCTACTCTAACACAACTCTACTCTACTCTACTCTAACACTACTCTACTCTACTCTACTCTACTTTACTCTAACACTACTCTACTCTACTCTAATACTACTCTACTCTACTCTAACACTACTCTACTCTACTCTACTCTAACACTACTCTACTCTACTCTACTCTAACACTACTCAACTCTAACACTACTCTACTCTGCTCTGCTCTACTCTAACACTACTCTAATCTACTCTACTCTAACATTACTCTACTCTACTCTACTCTAACACTACTCTACTCTAACACTACTCTATTCTACTCTAACACTACTCTATTCTACTCTAACACTACTCTAACACTACTCTACTCTGCTCTAACACTACTCTACTCTACTCTACTCTAACACTACGCTACTCTACTCCAATACTACTCTACTCTACTCTAACACTACTCTACTCTACTCTACTCTACTCTAGCACTACTCTACTCTACTCTACTCTAGCACTACTCTACTCTACTCTACTCTAACATTATTCTACTCTACCATAACACTGCTCCACTCCACTCTACTCTAACACTACACTACTCTACTCTACTCTAACACTACTCTCCTCTCCTGTAACACTACTCTAACACTACTCTACTCTACTCTACTCTAACACTACTCTACTCTACTCTAACACTACTCTACTATACTCTACCCTATCACTACTCTACTCTACTCTACGCTAACACTGCTCTACTCTACTCTAGCACTACGCTACTATACTCTACTCTAACACTACTCTACTCTACTCTACTCTAACACTACTCTACTATACTCTACTCTAACACTACTCTACTCTACTCTACTCTAACACTACTCTACTCTACTGTACTCTACTTTACTCTAACACTACTCTACTCTACTCTAATACTACTCTACTCTACTCTAACACTACTCTACTCTACTCTACTCTAACACAACTCTACTCTAACACTACTCTACTCTACTCTACCGCACTCTACTCTAATCTACTCTACTCTAGCACTACTCTACTCTACTCTACGCTAACACTACTCTACTATACTCTACTCTAACACTACTCTACTCTACCCTACTCTAACACTACTCTACTCTACTGTACTCTACTTTAGTCTAACACTACTCTACTCTACTCTAATACTACTCTACTCTAATCTAACACTACTCTACTCTACTCTACTCTAACACAACTCTACTCTAACACTACTCTACTCTACTCTACCGCACTCTACTCCAATCTACTCTACTCTAGCACTACTCTACTCTACTCTACTCTAACACTACTCTACTCTACTGTACTCTACTTTACTCTAACACTACTCTACTCTACTCTAATACTACTCTACTCTACTCTAACACTACTCTATTCTACTCTACTCTAACACAACTCTACTCTAACACTACTCTACTCTACTCTACCGCACTCTACTCTAATCTACTCTACTCTACTCTAACACTACTCTACTCTACTGTACTTTACTTTACTCTAACACTACTCTACTCTAACACTACGCTACTCTACTCCAATACTACTCTACTCTACTCTAACACTACTCTACTCTACTCTACTCTACTCTAGCACTACTCTGCTCTACTCTACTCTAACATTATTCTACTCTACCATAACACTGCTCCACTCCACTCTACTCTAACACTACACTACTCTACTCTACTCTAACACTACTCTACCCTACTCCACTCTAACACTACTCTACCCTACTCCACTCTAACTCTACTCTACCACTACTCTACTCTACTCTACTCTAATACTACTCTACTCTACTCTAATACGACTCTACTCTACTCTAACACTACTCCACTCTACTCTACTCTAACACTACTCTACTCTACTCTACTCCACCCTAATACGACTCTACTCTAAAACTACTCTACTCTACTCTACTCAAACACTACTCTACTGTACTCTACCACTACTCTACTCTACTGTAACACTACTCTACTCTACTCTACTCCAACACTAATCTACTCTACTCTAATCTACCACTACTCTACTCTACTCTACTCTAATACTACTCTACTCTACTCTACTCTAATACTACTCTACTCTACTCTAACACTACTCTACTCTACTCTACTCTGCTCTAACACTACTCTACTCTACTCTAACACTACTCTACTCTACTCTACTCTACTCTAGCACTACTCTACTCTACTCTAACACTACTCTACTCTACTCTAATACTAATCTACTCTACTCTAACACTACTCTACCCTACTCCACTCTAACTCAACTCTACTCTACTCTACTCTAACACTACTCTACTCTACTCTACTCTAACACTACGCTACTCTACTCCAATACTACTCTACTCTACTCTAACACTACTCTACTCTACTCTACTCTACTCTAGCACTACTCTACTCTACTCTAACACTACTCTACTCTACTCTAATACTAATCTACTCTACTCTAACACTACTCTACCCTACTCCACTCTAACTCAACTCTACTCTACTCTACTCTAACACTACTCTACTCTACTCTACTCTAATACTACTCTACTCTACTCTACTCTAATACTACTCTACTCTACTCTAACACTACTCTACTCTACTCTACTCTGCTCTAACACTACTCTACTCTACTCTACTCTAACACTACGCTACTCTACTCCTATACTACTCTACTCTACTCTAACACTTCTCTGCTCTACTCTACTCTACTCTAGCTCTACTCTACTCTAACATTATTCTACTCTACCAGAACACTGCTCCACTCCACTCTACTTTAACACTACACTACTCTACTCTACTCTGACACTACTCTACTCTACTCTACTCTAACACTACTCTACTCTACTCTTCTCTAACACTACTCTACTCTGCTCTACCACTACTCTACTCTACTGTAACACTACTCTACTCTACTCTACTCTAACATAACATTATGTCAACTCGCTTCGAGGACAAATGCAATGTTGCTGCAGTACAGTATATTCGGGATTCAATATTTCATTGCACGTATATACACTGCTATTCGTGATATCCCGACAATTCGAAGCGCGTTATGCTCCTCATTCGCTGCCAAATACTACGCACATCAGAGAGTTTACGCATTGTCAACTCTGTGTCCTGTCAAACACATTGTATTTGCACTTTATCACATTAGGCTCAAGTATTTATTCAAACGTATCTACGCTGCTATTGGTGAAATCACGACAATTCGATGCGCATGATACTCCACATTTCCTGAAAAATACAGCGTACCTGCACCTGTTTGCATTATGTCAACTCGGAGCAAGGACAAGTGCAATGTTTTCCGAGTACAGCACATTCAGGATTCAATATTTCATTGAACGGATCTACACTGCTATTGGTGATATCACGACAATTCGATGCGCGGTATACCGCACACTTGCTGCCAAATAGAGCGCAATTCAGCCACTGTGCGCTATGTCAACTCAGGTCCCTGCCTAATTCATTGTAATTGTAGTTTTGCATATTTAGGCTTAAGCATTCAATTAAACGTATCTCCGCTGCTATTGGTGGTATGCCTACAATGCGATGCGCGTTATACTCCACAGTTGCCGCCAAATACAGCGCACCTGTCCCTGTTTACATTATGTCAACTTGGGTCGAGGACAAATGCAACGTTGTTGTAGTACTGCATATACCGAATTCAATATTTCATTGAACGTATCTACTCTGCAATTGGTGATATCCCGACAATTCGATGCGCATGATACTCCACATTTCCTGCCAAATACAGCGCACCTGCTCCTGTTTACATTATGTCAACTCGGGCCGAGGACAAATACAATGTTGCTGCAGTACAGCTTATTCAGGATTCACTATTTCATTGAACGTACATACACTGCTATTCGTGATATGACGACAACTCGATGCGCGTGATACTCCACATTCCCTGCCAAATACAGCGCACATCAACCGGTTTTTGCTATGTCATTCCTGGTCCCTGCTAAATACATTGCAATAGCAGTTTAGCATAATTAGGCTTATGTATCCAATTAAACGTATCTCCGTTTACACTCGATATATGTCGACAATTAGATGCGCGTGAACCTCCTCATTCGCTGCCAAATACTTCGCACATGTGCCGGTTTGCGCGTTGTCAACTCTGTGTCCTGTAAAATCCATTATAATTGCAGTTTATCATATTTAGGCTCAAGTATTTAATTAAACGTATCTCCGCTGCTGTTGGTGGTATGTCTACAATTCGATGCGCGTTATACTCCTCACTCGCTGCCAAATAATGCGCCCTTCGGCCGGTTTGCGCTATGTTATCCCTGGACCCTGTCAAATACAGGGTTATAGCAGTTTTGGAGATTGTGCCTGAAATATTCAACTGCACCTGTCACCGTTCCATTGGAGATATGTTGACAATTTGATGCGCTATGTACTCCACATTTGCTGCCAAATACAGCTCACCTGAACCTGTTTACGTTATGTCAACTCGGGTCAAGGACCAATCCAATGTTTTTGGATTACTGCACATTTAGGCTTCAATATTCAATTGAAAGTATCTCCGTTTCCATTGAAGACATGTCGACAATTCGATGCGCGTTATACCCCACATTTGCTGTCAAACACAGTGCACATTAACCGGCTTGCGCAATTTCAATTCTGTGTCCTGTCAAATCCAGCGTAATTGCGGCTTTCGAGATTCTACCGGAAATATACAATTGAACGTATCTCCGTTTGCATTGGAGATTTGTCGACAATTTAATGCGCGCACTACCCCACATATGCTGCCAAAGGCAGCGCACGTCATTCGGTTTGCGTTATGTTAACTCTAGGTGCTGTCAAATACGGAGATATTGGTGCTTTACAGATTCTATCTTAAATATTCAATTGAGAGTATCTCAGTTTCTATTCCAGATATCTCGACAAATCGATTCGCGTTATACTCCACACTTGCAGCCAAAGATACCGCGCATCAGCCGGTTTGCGCAATGTCAACTCTGTGACCTGTCAAATCCATTGTAGTTATAGTTTAGCATATTTAGTGAGATGTATTCAATTAAACGTATCTCCGCTGCTATTGGTGGTATGTCGAGAATTCCATGCGCGTTATACCCTACATTTGCTGCCAAATACAGTGGACCTGCTCCTGCTTACATTATGTCAAATTGGGTAGTGGATAAATCCAATGTTATTGCAGTTCTGCTTATTCAGGCTTGAATATTCAATTGAACGTATCTCAGTTTCGATTGTTGATATCTCCACAATTCAATGCGCGTTATACTCCAAATTTGCAGCCAAATACAGCGCATATCAACAGGTTTGCGCAATGTCAATTCTGTGTTCTGTCGAATCCAGCGTAATTGCCGATTTGGAGATTCTGGCGGAAATATTCAACTGAACGTATTTCCGATTCCATTGGAGACATGCTGACAGTTCGATGCGCGTTAAACTCCACATTTACTGCCAAATACGGCGCATATCATCCGGTTGCTGCTATGTCAACTCTGGACCCTGTCAAAATCCTTTATAATTGCAGCTGTGCGTAATTAGGCATAAATTTTTAATTGAACGTATATCTGCTTTTGTTGCAGAAGGGGCAACAATTCAATGCACGTTATTCCCCGCAGTTGCTACCATTACAGCACACTTCAGGCGGTTGACGCTATGTCAAAACTGGGCCCTGTGAAATTCATTGAAATTGCAGTTCTGCACATTCCGGTTTCAATTTCCAGTTCATTCGTATCGACGCTGTTATTGGCGACAAGACAACAACTCGATGCGCATTATTCAGTACATTTGCTGCCAAATACAGAGCACATGAGCCGGCTTGCTCTATGTTAAGTCCGGGATCTGTCAACTCCAGCTAAATTGCAGAATTGCATATTCAGACTTCAATTTTCATTTGAACGCATCTTCGCCGAAAATTTGCGATATATCGACTATTCGATGTGCGCCTTGCTCCATATTCGCTGCCAAATGCGGCGCACATCTTCCGGTTGTCGTTATGTCAACTCTGGTCCCTGTCAAAATCGTTTACAGTTGCAGCTTAGCATAAATAGGCATATATTTCTTATTGAACGTATCCCTGTTTCTGTTGCAGAAGTGGCCACAATTCAATGGGCGCCTTACTCCAAATTTGCTGCCCAATATAGCGCATATCAACTGGTTTGCGCAATGTCAACTCTGTATCCTGTCAAATCCATTGTAATTGCAGTTTAGCATATTTACGCTTAAGTACTCAGTTAAACGTATCTCCGCTGCTGTAGGTGGTACACCGACAATTCGATACGTGTTATACTCCTCATTCGCTGCCAAATACAGCCTACATCAACCGGTTTGCACATTGTCAACTCTGTGTCAAGTCAAATTCATTGTAGTGGGAGTTTAACATATTTAGGCGTAAGTATTCAATTAAACGTATCTCCGGAGCTATTCGTGGTATGTCGACAAATCTATGAGCGTTATACTCATCATTTGCCGCTAAAAACAGCGGACCTGCACCTGTTTACATTATGTCAACTGGGGTCGAGGGCAATTGCAACGTTGTTGAAGTACTGCATATTCATGATTCAATACTTCAAAGAATGTATCTACACTGCTATTGGTCATATCACGACAATTCGATGCGCGTGATACTCCACATTTCCTGCCAAATACGGCGCACCTGCTCCTGTTTACATTATGTCAACTCGGGTCGAGGACAAATGCAATGTTTTTGCAGTACAGGATATTCAGGATTCAATATTTCATTGAACGGATCTACACTGCTATTGGTGATATCACGACAATTCGATGCGCGGTATACCGCACACTTGCTGCCAAATAGAGCGCAATTCAGCCACTGTGCGCTATGTCAACTCAGGTCCCTGCCTAATTCATTGTAATTGTAGTTTTGCATATTTAGGCTTAAGCATTCAATTAAACGTATCTCCGGTGCTATTGGTGGTATGCCTACAATGCGATGCGCGTTATACTCCACAGTTGCCGCCAAATACAGCGCACCTGTCCCTGTTTACATTATGTCAACTTGGGTCGAGGACAAATGCAACGTTGTTGTAGTACTGCATATACCGAATTCAATATTTCATTGAACGTATATACACTGCCATGGTGATATCCCGGCAATTCGATGCGCATGATACTCCACATTTCCTGCCAAATACAGCGTAACTGCCCCTGTTTACATTATGTCAACTTGGGTCGAGGACAAATGCAACGTTGTTGTAGTACTGCATATTCAGAATTCAATACTTCATTGAATGTATCTACACTGCAATTGGTGATATCCCGACAATTCGATGCGCATGATACTCCACATTTCCTGCCAAATACAGCGCACCTGCTCCTGTTTACATTATGTCAACTCGGGTCGAGGACAAATACAATGTTGCTGCAGTACAGCTTATTCAGGATTCACTATTTCATTGAACGTACATACACTGCTATTCGTGATATGACGACAACTCGATGCGCGTGATACTCCACATTCCCTGCCAAATACAGCGCACATCAACCGGTTTTTGCTATGTCATTCCTGGTCCCTGCTAAATACATTGCAATAGCAGTTTAGCATAATTAGGCTTATGTATCCAATTAAACGTATCTCCGTTTACACTCGATATATGTCGACAATTGGATGCGCGTGAACCTCCTCATTCGCTGCCAAATACTTCGCACATGTGCCGGTTTGCGCGTTGTCAACTCTGTGTCCTGTAAAATCCATTATAATTGCAGTTTATCATATTTAGGCTCAAGTATTTAATTAAACGTATCTCCGCTGCTGTTGGTGGTATGTCTACAATTCGATGCGCGTTATACTCCTCACTCGCTGCCAAATAATGCGCCCTTCGGCCGGTTTGCGCTATGTTATCCCTGGACCCTGTCAAATACAGGGTTATAGCAGTTTTGGAGATTGTGCCTGAAATATTCAATTGCACCTGTCACCGTTCCATTGGAGATATGTTGACAATTTGATGCGCTATGTACTCCACATTTGCTGCCAAATACAGCTCACCTGAACCTGTTTACGTTATGTCAACTCGGGTCAAGGACCAATCCAATGTTTTTGGATTACTGCACATTTAGGCTTCAATATTCAATTGAAAGTATCTCCGTTTCCATTGAAGACATGTCGACAATTCGATGCGCGTTATACCCCACATTTGCTGTCAAACACAGTGCACATTAACCGGCTTGCGCAATTTCAATTCTGTGTCCTGTCAAATCCAGCGTAATTGCGGCTTTCGAGATTCTACCGGAAATATTCAATTGAAAGTATCTCCGTTTCCATTGAAGATTTGTCGACATTTCGATGCGCGCACTGCTCCACATATGCTGCCAAATTCAGCGCACGTCATTCGGTTTGCGTTATGTTAACTCTAGGTGCTGTCAAATACGGAGATATTGGTGCTTTACAGATTCTATCTTAAATATTCAATTGAGAGTATCTCAGTTTCTATTCCAGATATCTCGACAAATCGATTCGCGTTATACTCCACACTTGCAGCCAAAGATACCGCGCATCAGCCGGTTTGCGCAATGTCAACTCTGTGACCTGTCAAATCCATTGTAGTTATAGTTTAGCATATTTAGTGAGATGTATTCAATTAAACGTATCTCCGCTGCTATTGGTGGTATGTCGAGAATTCCATGCGCGTTATACCCTACATTTGCTGCCAAATACAGTGGACCTGCTCCTGCTTACATTATGTCAAATTGGGTAGTGGATAAATCCAATGTTATTGCAGTTCTGCTTATTCAGGCTTGAATATTCAATTGAACGTATCTCAGTTTCGATTGTTGATATCTCCACAATTCAATGCGCGTTATACTCCAAATTTGCAGCCAAATACAGCGCATATCAACAGGTTTGCGCAATGTCAATTCTGTGTTCTGTCGAATCCAGCGTAATTGCCGATTTGGAGATTCTGGCGGAAATATTCAACTGAACGTATTTCCGATTCCATTGGAGACATGCTGACAGTTCGATGCGCGTTAAACTCCACATTTACTGCCAAATACGGCGCATATCATCCGGTTGCTGCTATGTCAACTCTGGACCCTGTCAAAATCCTTTATAATTGCAGCTGTGCGTAATTAGGCATAAATTTTTAATTGAACGTATATCTGCTTTTGTTGCAGAAGGGGCAACAATTCAATGCACGTTATTCCCCGCAGTTGCTACCATTACAGCACACTTCAGGCGGTTGACGCTATGTCAAAACTGGGCCCTGTGAAATTCATTGAAATTGCAGTTCTGCACATTCCGGTTTCAATTTCCAGTTCATTCGTATCGACGCTGTTATTGGCGACAAGACAACAACTCGATGCGCATTATTCAGTACATTTGCTGCCAAATACAGAGCACATGAGCCGGCTTGCTCTATGTTAAGTCCGGGATCTGTCAACTCCAGCTAAATTGCAGAATTGCATATTCAGACTTCAATTTTCATTTGAACGCATCTTCGCCGAAAATTTGCGATATATCGACTATTCGATGTGCGCCTTGCTCCATATTCGCTGCCAAATGCGGCGCACATCTTCCGGTTGTCGTTATGTCAACTCTGGTCCCTGTCAAAATCGTTTACAGTTGCAGCTTAGCATAAATAGGCATATATTTCTTATTGAACGTATCCCTGTTTCTGTTGCAGAAGTGGCCACAATTCAATGGGCGCCTTACTCCAAATTTGCTGCCCAATATAGCGCATATCAACTGGTTTGCGCAATGTCAACTCTGTATCCTGTCAAATCCATTGTAATTGCAGTTTAGCATATTTACGCTTAAGTACTCAGTTAAACGTATCTCCGCTGCTGTAGGTGGTACACCGACAATTCGATACGTGTTATACTCCTCATTCGCTGCCAAATACAGCCTACATCAACCGGTTTGCACATTGTCAACTCTGTGTCAAGTCAAATTCATTGTAGTGGGAGTTTAACATATTTAGGCGTAAGTATTCAATTAAACGTATCTCCGGAGCTATTCGTGGTATGTCGACAAATCTATGAGCGTTATACTCATCATTTGCCGCTAAAAACAGCGGACCTGCACCTGTTTACATTATGTCAACTGGGGTCGAGGGCAATTGCAACGTTGTTGAAGTACTGCATATTCATGATTCAATACTTCAAAGAATGTATCTACACTGCTATTGGTCATACCACGACAATTCGATGCGCGTGATACTACACATTCCCTGCCAAATACGGCGCACCTGCTCCTGTTTACATTATGTCAACTCGGGTCGAGGACAAATGCAATGTTTTTGCAGTACAGGATATTCAGGATTCAATATTTCATTGAACGGATCTACACTGCTATTGGTGATATCACGACAATTCGATGCGCGGTATACCGCACACTTGCTGCCAAATAGAGCGCAATTCAGCCACTGTGCGCTATGTCAACTCAGGTCCCTGCCTAATTCATTGTAATTGTAGTTTTGCATATTTAGGCTTATGCATTCAATTAAACGTATCTCCGGTGCTATTGGTGGTATGCCTACAATTCGATGCGCGTTATACTCCGCAGTTGCCGCCAAATACAGCGCACCTGCCCCTGTTTACATTATGTCAACTCGGCTCGAGGACAAATGCAACGTTGTTGTAGTACTGCATATACCGAATTCAATATTTCATTGAACGTATATACACTGCCATGGTGATATCCCGGCAATTCGATGCGCATGATACTCCACATTTCCTGCCAAATACAGCGTAACTGCCCCTGTTTACATTATGTCAACTTGGGTCGAGGACAAATGCAACGTTGTTGTAGTACTGCATATTCAGGATTCAATACTTCATTGAATGTATCTACACTGCTATTGGTGATATCCCGACAATTCGATGCGCATGATACTCCACATTTCCTGCCAAATACAGCGCACCTGCTCCTGTTTACATTATGTCAACTCGGGTCGAGGACAAATGCAATGTTGCTGCAGTACAGCTTATTCAGGATTCACTATTTCATTGAACGTACATACACTGCTATTCGTGATATGACGACAACTCGATGCGCGTGATACTCCACATTCCCTGCCAAATACAGCGCACATCAACCGGTTTTTGCTATGTCATTCCTGGTCCCTGCTAAATACATTGCAATAGCAGTTTAGCATAATTAGGCTTATGTATCCAATTAAACGTATCTCCGTTTACACTCGATATATGTCGACAATTGGATGCGCGTGAACCTCCTCATTCGCTGCCAAATACTTCGCACATGTGCCGGTTTGCGCGTTGTCAACTCTGTGTCCTGTAAAATCCATTATAATTGCAGTTTATCATATTTAGGCTCAAGTATTTAATTAAACGTATCTCCGCTGCTGTTGGTGGTATGTCTACAATTCGATGCGCGTTATACTCCTCACTCGCTGCCAAATAATGCGCCCTTCGGCCGGTTTGCGCTATGTTATCTCTGGACCCTGTCAAATACAGGGTTATAGCAGTTTTGGAGATTGTGCCTGAAATATTCAATTGCACCTGTCACCGTTCCATTGGAGATATGTTGACAATTTGATGCGCTATGTACTCCACATTTGCTGCCAAATACAGCTCACCTGAACCTGTTTACGTTATGTCAACTCGGGTCAAGGACCAATCCAATGTTTTTGGATTACTGCACATTTAGGCTTCAATATTCAATTGAAAGTATCTCCGTTTCCATTGAAGACATGTCGACAATTCGATGCGCGTTATACCCCACATTTGCTGTCAAACACAGTGCACATTAACCGGCTTGCGCAATTTCAATTCTGTGTCCTGTCAAATCCAGCGTAATTGCGGCTTTCGAGATTCTACCGGAAATATACAATTGAACGTATCTCCGTTTGCATTGGAGATTTGTCGACAATTTAATGCGCGCACTACTCCACATATGCTGCCAAAGGCAGCGCACGTCATTCGGTTTGCGTTATGTTAACGCTAGGTGCTGTCAAATACGGGGATATTGGTGCTTTACAGATTCTATCTTAAATATTCAATTGAGAGTATCTCAGTTTCTATTCCAGATATCTCGACAAATCGATTCGCGTTATACTCCACACTTGCAGCCAAAGATACCGCGCATCAGCCGGTTTGCGCAATGTCAACTCTGTGACCTGTCAAATCCATTGTAGTTATAGTTTAGCATATTTAGTGAGATGTATTCAATTAAACGTATCTCCGCTGCTATTGGTGGTATGTCGAGAATTCCATGCGCGTTATACCCTACATTTGCTGCCAAATACAGTGGACCTGCTCCTGCTTACATTATGTCAAATTGGGTAGTGGATAAATCCAATGTTATTGCAGTTCTGCTTATTCAGGCTTGAATATTCAATTGAACGTATCTCAGTTTCGATTGTTGATATCTCCACAATTCAATGCGCGTTATACTCCAAATTTGCAGCCAAATACAGCGCATATCAACAGGTTTGCGCAATGTCAACTCTGTGTTCTGTCGAATCCAGCGTAATTGCCGATTTGGAGATTCTGGCGGAAATATTCAACTGAACGTATTTCCGATTCCATTGGAGACATGCTGACAGTTCGATGCGCGTTAAACTCCACATTTACTGCCAAATACGGCGCATATCATCCGGTTGCTGCTATGTCAACTCTGGACCCTGTCAAAATCCTTTATAATTGCAGCTGTGCGTAATTAGGCATAAATTTTTAATTGAACGTATATCTGCTTTTGTTGCAGAAGGGGCAACAATTCAATGCACGTTATTCCCCGCAGTTGCTACCATTACAGCACACTTCAGGCGGTTGACGCTATGTCAAAACTGGGCCCTGTGAAATTCATTGAAATTGCAGTTCTGCACATTCCGGTTTCAATTTCCAGTTCATTCGTATCGACGCTGCTATTGGCGACAAGACAACAACTCGATGCGCATTATTCAGTACATTTGCTGCCAAATACAGAGCACATGAGCCGGCTTGCTCTATGTTAAGTCCGGGATCTGTCAACTCCAGCTAAATTGCAGAATTGCATATTCAGGCTTCAATTTTCATTTGAACGCATCTTCGCCGAAAATTTGCGATATATCGACTATTCGATGCGCGCCTTGCTCCATATTCGCTGCCAAATGCGGCGCACATCTTCCGGTTGTCGTTATGTCAACTCTGGTCCCTGTCAAAATCGTTTACAGTTGCAGCTTAGCATAAATAGGCATATATTTCTTATTGAACGTATCCCTGTTTCTGTTGCAGAAGTGGCCACAATTCAATGGGCGCCTTACTCCAAATTTGCTGCCCAATATAGCGCATATCAACTGGTTTGCGCAATGTCAACTCTGTATCCTGTCAAATCCATTGTAATTGCAGTTTAGCATATTTACGCTTAAGTACTCAGTTAAACGTATCTCCGCTGCTGTAGGTGGTACACCGACAATTCGATACGTGTTATACTCCTCATTCGCTGCCAAATACAGCCTACATCAACCGGTTTGCACATTGTCAACTCTGTGTCAAGTCAAATTCATTGTAGTGGGAGTTTAACATATTTAGGCGTAAGTATTCAATTAAACGTATCTCCGGAGCTATTCGTGGTATGTCGACAAATCTATGAGCGTTATACTCATCATTTGCCGCTAAAAACAGCGGACCTGCACCTGTTTACATTATGTCAACTGGGGTCGAGGGCAATTGCAACGTTGTTGAAGTACTGCATATTCATGATTCAATACTTCAAAGAATGTATCTACACTGCTATTGGTCATACCACGACAATTCGATGCGCGTGATACTCCACACATCCTACCCAATACGGCGCACCTGCTCCTGTTTACATTATGTCAACTCGGGTCGAGGACAAATGCAATGTTTTTGCAGTACAGCATATTCAGGATTCAATATTTCATTGAACGGATCTACACTGCTATTGGTGATATCACGACAATTCGATGCGCGGTATACCGCACACTTGCTGCCAAATAGAGCGCAAATCAGCCACTGTGCGCTATGTCAACTCAGGTCCCTGCCTAATTCATTGTAATTGTAGTTTTGCATATTTAGGCTTATGCATTCAATTAAACGTATCTCCGGTGCTATTGGTGGTATGCCTACAATTCGATGCGCGTTATACTCCACAGTTGCCGCCAAATACAGCGCACCTGTCCCTGTTTACATTATGTCAACTCGGCTCGAGGACAAATGCAACGTTGTTGTAGTACTGCATATACCGAATTCAATATTTCATTGAACGTATATACACTGCCATGGTGATATCCCGGCAATTCGATGCGCATGATACTCCACATTTCCTGCCAAATACAGCGTAACTGCCCCTGTTTACATTATGTCAACTTGGGTCGAGGACAAATGCAATGTTGTTGTAGTACTGCATATTCAGGATACAATACTTCATTGAATGTATCTACACTGCTATTGGTGATATCCCGACAATTCGATGCGCATGATACTCCACATTTCCTGCCAAATACAGCGCACCTGCTCCTGTTTACATTATGTCAACTCGGGTCGAGGACAAATACAATGTTGCTGCAGTACAGCTTATTCAGGATTCACTATTTCATTGAACGTACATACACTGCTATTCGTGATATGACGACAACTCGATGCGCGTGATACTCCACATTCCCTGCCAAATACAGCGCACATCAACCGGTTTTTGCTATGTCATTCCTGGTCCCTGCTAAATACATTGCAATAGCAGTTTAGCATAATTAGGCTTATGTATCCAATTAAACGTATCTCCGTTTACACTCGATATATGTCGACAATTGGATGCGCGTGAACCTCCTCATTCGCTGCCAAATACTTCGCACATGTGCCGGTTTGCGCGTTGTCAACTCTGTGTCCTGTAAAATCCATTATAATTGCAGTTTATCATATTTAGGCTCAAGTATTTAATTAAACGTATCTCCGCTGCTGTTGGTGGTATGTCTACAATTCGATGCGCGTTATACTCCTCACTCGCTGCCAAATAATGCGCCCTTCGGCCGGTTTGCGCTATGTTATCTCTGGACCCTGTCAAATACAGGGTTATAGCAGTTTTGGAGATTGTGCCTGAAATATTCAATTGCACCTGTCACCGTTCCATTGGAGATATGTTGACAATTTGATGCGCTATGTACTCCACATTTGCTGCCAAATACAGCTCACCTGAACCTGTTTACGTTATGTCAACTCGGGTCAAGGACCAATCCAATGTTTTTGGATTACTGCACATTTAGGCTTCAATATTCAATTGAAAGTATCTCCGTTTCCATTGAAGACATGTCGACAATTCGATGCGCGTTATACCCCACATTTGCTGTCAAACACAGTGCACATTAACCGGCTTGCGCAATTTCAATTCTGTGTCCTGTCAAATCCAGCGTAATTGCGGCTTTCGAGATTCTACCGGCAATATTCAATTGAAAGTATCTCCGTTTCCATTGAAGATTTGTCGACATTTCGATGCGCGCACTGCTCCACATATGCTGCCAAATTCAGCGCACGTCATTCGGTTTGCGTTATGTTAACTCTAGGTGCTGTCAAATACGGAGATATTGGTGCTTTACAGATTCTATCTTAAATATTCAATTGAGAGTATCTCAGTTTCTATTCCAGATATCTCGACAAATCGATTCGCGTTATACTCCACACTTGCAGCCAAAGATACCGCGCATCAGCCGGTTTGCGCAATGTCAACTCTGTGACCTGTCAAATCCATTGTAGTTATAGTTTAGCATATTTAGTGAGATGTATTCAATTAAACGTATCTCCGCTGCTATTGGTGGTATGTCGAGAATTCCATGCGCGTTATACCCTACATTTGCTGCCAAATACAGTGGACCTGCTCCTGCTTACATTATGTCAAATTGGGTAGTGGATAAATCCAATGTTATTGCAGTTCTGCTTATTCAGGCTTGAATATTCAATTGAACGTATCTCAGTTTCGATTGTTGATATCTCCACAATTCAATGCGCGTTATACTCCAAATTTGCAGCCAAATACAGCGCATATCAACAGGTTTGCGCAATGTCAACTCTGTGTTCTGTCGAATCCAGCGTAATTGCCGATTTGGAGATTCTGGCGGAAATATTCAACTGAACGTATTTCCGATTCCATTGGAGACATGCTGACAGTTCGATGCGCGTTAAACTCCACATTTACTGCCAAATACGGCGCATATCATCCGGTTGCTGCTATGTCAACTCTGGACCCTGTCAAAATCCTTTATAATTGCAGCTGTGCGTAATTAGGCATAAATTTTTAATTGAACGTATATCTGCTTTTGTTGCAGAAGGGGCAACAATTCAATGCACGTTATTCCCCGCAGTTGCTACCATTACAGCACACTTCAGGCGGTTGACGCTATGTCAAAACTGGGCCCTGTCAAATTCATTGAAATTGCAGTTCTGCACATTCCGGTTTCAATTTCCAGTTCATTCGTATCGACGCTGCTATTGGCGACAAGACAACAACTCGATGCGCATTATTCAGTACATTTGCTGCCAAATACAGAGCACATGAGCCGGCTTGCTCTATGTTAAGTCCGGGATCTGTCAACTCCAGCTGAATTGCAGAATTGCATATTCAGGCTTCAATTTTCATTTGAACGCATCTTCGCCGAAAATTTGCGATATATCGACTATTCGATGCGCGCCTTGCTCCATATTCGCTGCCAAATGCGGCGCACATCTTCCGGTTGTCGTTATGTCAACTCTGGTCCCTGTCAAAATCGTTTACAGTTGCAGCTTAGCATAAATAGGCATATATTTCTTATTGAACGTATCCCTGTTTCTGTTGCAGAAGTGGCCACAATTCAATGGGCGCCTTACTCCAAATTTGCTGCCCAATATAGCGCATATCAACTGGTTTGCGCAATGTCAACTCTGTATCCTGTCAAATCCATTGTAATTGCAGTTTAGCATATTTACGCTTAAGTACTCAGTTAAACGTATCTCCGCTGCTGTAGGTGGTACACCGACAATTCGATACGTGTTATACTCCTCATTCGCTGCCAAATACAGCCTACATCAACCGGTTTGCACATTGTCAACTCTGTGTCAAGTCAAATTCATTGTAGTGGGAGTTTAACATATTTAGGCGTAAGTATTCAATTAAACGTATCTCCGGAGCTATTCGTGGTATGTCGACAAATCTATGAGCGTTATACTCATCATTTGCCGCTAAAAACAGCGGACCTGCACCTGTTTACATTATGTCAACTGGGGTCGAGGGCAATTGCAACGTTGTTGAAGTACTGCATATTCATGATTCAATACTTCAAAGAATGTATCTACACTGCTATTGGTCATACCACGACAATTCGATGCGCGTGATACTCCACACATCCTGCCAAATACGGCGCACCTGCTCCTGTTTACATTATGTCAACTCGGGTCGAGGACAAATGCAATGTTTTTGCAGTACAGCATATTCAGGATTCAATATTTCATTGAACGGATCTACACTGCTATTGGTGATATCACGACAATTCGATGCGCGGTATACCGCACACTTGCTGCCAAATAGAGCGCAAATCAGCCACTGTGCGCTATGTCAACTCAGGTCCCTGCCTAATTCATTGTAATTGTAGTTTTGCATATTTAGGCTTATGCATTCAATTAAACGTATCTCCGGTGCTATTGGTGGTATGCCTACAATTCGATGCGCGTTATACTCCGCAGTTGCCGCCAAATACAGCGCACCTGTCCCTGTTTACATTATGTCAACTCGGCTCGAGGACAAATGCAACGTTGTTGTAGTACTGCATATACCGAATTCAATATTTCATTGAACGTATATACACTGCCATGGTGATATCCCGGCAATTCGATGCGCATGATACTCCACATTTCCTGCCAAATACAGCGTAACTGCCCCTGTTTACATTATGTCAACTTGGGTCGAGGACAAATGCAACGTTGTTGTAGTACTGCATATTCAGAATTCAATACTTCATTGAATGTATCTACACTGCAATTGGTGATATCCCGACAATTCGATGCGCATGATACTCCACATTTCCTGCCAAATACAGCGCACCTGCTCCTGTTTACATTATGTCAACTCGGGTCGAGGACAAATACAATGTTGCTGCAGTACAGCTTATTCAGGATTCACTATTTCATTGAACGTACATACACTGCTATTCGTGATATGACGACAACTCGATGCGCGTGATACTCCACATTCCCTGCCAAATACAGCGCGCCTGCTCCTGTTTACATTATGTCAACTCGGCTCGAGGACAAATGCAACGTTGTTGTAGTACTGCATATACCGAATTCAATATTTCATTGAACGTATATAGGCTGCCATGGTGATATCCCGACAATTCGATGCGCATGATACTCCACATTTCCTGCCAAATACAGCGTACCTGCCCTGTTTACATTATGTCAACTTGGGTCGAGAACAAACGCTATGTTGTTGTAGTACTGCATATTCAGGATTCAATACTTCATTGAATGTATCTACACTCCTATTGGTGATATCACGACAATTCGATGCGCGTGATACTCCACATTCCCTGCCAAATACAGCGCGCCTGCTCCTGTTTACATTATGTCAACTCGGTTCAAGGACAAATGCAATGCTTTCGCAGTACAGCACATTCAGGATTGAATATTTCATTGAACGTATCTACACTGCTATTGGTGATATCACGTCAATTCGATGCGCGGTATACTCCACATTCCCTGCCAAATACAGCGCGCCTGCCCCTGTTTACATTATGTCAACTCGGCTCGAGGACAAATGCAATGTTGTTGTAGTACTGCATATTCAGGATTCAGTACATCATTGAATGTATCTACACTGCTATTGGTGATATCACGACAATTCGATGCGCGTGATACTCCACATTCCCTGCCAAATACTGCGCATCTGCTGCTATTTACATTATGTCAACTCGGCTCGAGGACAAATACAATGTTGCTGCAGTACAGCGTATTCAGGATTCAATATTTCATTGAACGTATATACACTGTTATTCGCGATATCTCGACAATACGAAGCGCGTTATACTCCTCATTCGCTGCCAAATACTGCGCACATCAGCCGCTTTGCGCTGTGTCAACACAGTGCCCTCCAAAATCCAGCGAAATTGCACTTTTGCAGATTCTACCTTAAATATTCAATTGAACGTATCTCCGCTATCATTAGAGATATGTCGACAATTGGACGCGCGCTCTACTCCACATTCACTGCCAGATACAATGCACCTGTTTCTATTTACATTATGTAAACTCCGGTCGAGGTCAAACCCAATGCTTTTGCAGTACTGCATAATCATCTTCAATATTCAATATAACTGAACCTAGCACCGATTCCATTGCAGATATCTGGACAATTCGGGGCGCATCATAACCCACATGTGCTGCCAATTACAGCGCACTTCAACCCGTTTCCCCAAGCTTAACTCGGTGCCCTGTCAATGCCAGCAAAGTTGCCGCTTCCGTGATTCTGACACAAATATTCAATTGATCGTATCTCCGTTTCCATTGGAGATGTATCTACAATTCGATGCGTTTATACTCCACATTTGCCGCCAAATACAGCAGACCTGCTCCTGTTTACAATATCTCAACTCGGGTCGAGGACAAATGCAATGTTTTTGCAGTACAGGATATTCAGGATTCAATATTTCATTGAACGTATATACACTGCTATTGGTGATATCCCGACAACTCGATGCGCGTGATACTCCACATTCCCTGCCAAATACAGCGCACCTGCTCCTGTTTACATTATGTCAACTCGGATCGAGGACAAATGCCGTGTTGTTGCAGTACATCATATACAGGATTCAATATTTCATTGAAGGTATATAAACTGGCATGGTGATACCCAGACAATTCGATGCGTATGATACTCCACATTTCCTGCCAAATACAGCGCACCTGCTCCCGTTTACATTATGTCAACTCGGGACGAGGACAAATGCAATGTTGCTGCAGTACAGCATATTCAGGATTCAATATTTCATTGAACGTATATACACTGCTATTCGTGTTATCACCACAATTCGAAGCGCGTGGTACTCCTCATTCGCTGACAAATACTACGTACATCAGCCGGTTTGCGCATTGTCAACTCTGTGTCCTGTCAAATACATTATAGTTGCAGTTTATCATATTAGGCTCAAGTATTTATTTAAACGTATCTCCGCTGCTATTCGTTCTATGTCGACAAATCTATGCGCGTTATACTCCTCATTTGCTGCCAAATACAGCACACCTGCTCCTGTTTACATTATGTCAACTCGGGTCAAGGACAATCGCAATGTTTTTGCAGTACAGCAGATTAAGGATTCAATATTTCATTAAACGGATATACACTGCTAATGGTGATATCTCGTCAACTCAATGCGCGGTATACCGCACTCTTGCTGCCAAATAGAGCGCAAATCAGCCACTGTGCGCTATGTCAACTCAGGTCCCTGCCTAATTCATTGTAATTGTAGTCCTGCATATTTAGGCTTAAGTATTCAATTAAACGTATCTCCGGTGCTATTGGTGGTATCCCTACAATTCCATGCGCCTTGTACTCCACATTTCCTGCCGAATACAGTACACCTGCCCTTTTTTACATTGTGTCAACTGTGGTAGAGGACAAATGCATTGTTTTTGCAGTACAGCATATACCGGATTCAATACTTCATTGAACGTACCTACACTGCTACTGGAGATATTTCGTCAATTCCATGCGCCTTGTACTCCACATTTCCTGCCAAATACAGCGCACCTGCTCCTGTTTACATTATGTCAACTCGGGTCGAGGACAAATGCAATGATGCTGCAGTACAGCATATTCATTATTCAATATTTCATTGAACGTATATACACTGCTATTCGTGATATCCCCTCAATTCGAAGCGCGTTATACTCCTCATTCGCTGCCAAATACTACGCACATCAGAAAGTTTGCGCATTGTCAACTCCGTGTCCTGTCAAATACATTGTAATTGCAGTTTATCATATTAGGCCCAAAAATATTTATTGAAACGTATCTCCGCTGCTATTCGTGGTATGTCGACAAATCTATGCGCGTTTTACTCCTCATTTGCCGCCAAATTCAGCGGACCACCTCCTGTTCACATTATGTCAACTGGGGTCGAGGAAGATTGCAATGTTATTGCAGTACTGCACAATGAGTATTCTATATTCCGATGAAGGTATCTACACTGCCATTGGTGACATCTCTACAATACGATGCGCGTTCTGCTCCACAGATGCTGCCAAATACAGCGCGCTTCAGCGGGTTTGCGCTTTGTCAACTCAGTGCCCTGCCAATTGCAGCGCAATTGCAATTTTGCAGATTCTACCTTAAATATTCAATTGAACGCATCTCTGTTTCCATTGGAGATATGTCGCTAATTTGATGCGCCTTCTGCTCCACATTTGCTGC
The DNA here is from genome assembly GCA_911387925.2 of Bombus hypnorum. NCBI lineage: Eukaryota > Metazoa > Arthropoda > Insecta > Hymenoptera > Apidae > Bombus > Bombus hypnorum. The sequence goes on from OU427031.1 coordinate 10,650,885, forward strand.
CAAATAGAGCGCGCGTTAGCCGGTGTTTACTGTATCAACTCTGGTCCCGGCCTTATCCTTTGTAATTGCTGTTTTCCATATTCAGACTTCAGTATTCAATTCATCGCAACTCCGTTGCATTTGCGATATGACTACAATTTCGTGCGCTTTCTACTCCACATTTGCTGCCAAATACAGCGCGCATCAGCCGGTTTTTGCTATGTCAACCCTGGTCCGTGCCAAATCCATAGTAATTGCAATTTTGCTGATTCTGTCTTAAATATTCAATTGATCGTTTCTCCGTTTCCATTGGAGATGTGTCTACAACTCGATCCGCGTTCTACTCCACAGTTGTCGCCAAATACAGCGCAATCAACCGGTATGCGCAATGTCAACTCTGTGTCCTGTCAAATACATGGTAATAGAAATTTTGCCGACTCTGTCTGAAATATTCAATTGAACAGTTCTACACTGCTATTAGTGATATATCGACAATTCGATGCGCAATATACTCCACATATGCTGCAAAATACAGCGGACCTGCTTCTGTGTGCATTGTGTCAACTCGGATCGCGGACAAATGCAATGTTGTTGCAGTACTGCAAAATCAGGATTCAATATTTCATTGAACGGATCTACACTGCTATTGGTGATATCTCGACAATTCGATGCGCGTTCCACTCCAATTTTGTTGCCAAATACAGCGCACCTGCTCCTGTTTACATTATGTCAACTCGGCTCGAGGTCAAATCCAATGTTTTTGCAGGACTGCATATCCAGGCTTCAATATTTATTTGAACGTATCTCCCCTTCCCTTGGAGATATGTCGACAATTTGATGTGCTCTGTACTCCACATTTGCTGCCAAATACAGCGCACATCAACCGATTTGTTCTACGTCAACTCTATGTCCTGTCAAATACAGCGTAATTACTGTTTTGGAGGTTCTGCCGGAAATATTCAATTGAACGTATCTCCGTTTGCATCGGATATATGTCGACAATTCGATACGCGTTATGCCCCTCATTTGCTGCCAAATACAGTTCCCATTAACCGCTTTGCGCAATGTCAACTCTCTATACTATCAAATCCGTTGTAATTGCAGTTTCGCATATTTAGGCTTCAGTATTGATTTTAACGTATCTCAGCTGCTATTGGTGATATGACGACAATTCGATGCGCGTTTTACTCCACATTTGCTGCCAAATACAGCGCACACCAGCCAGTTTGCGCTATTTCAACTCAGGCCCTGTCATATCCAGCGTAATTGGCGTTTTGGAGATTCTGCCAGGAATATTCAATTGAACGTATCTCCGTTTCTCATGGAGATATGTCGACAATTCGATGCGCGTACGACTCCACATAAGCAGCCAAATACAGAGCGCGTCATTCGGTTTGCGGTATGGCAACTCTGGGCCCTGTTAAATACAGCGTTACTGCAGTTTTGCAGATTCTGTCTTAAATATTATATTGTGCGTATCTCATTGTTTATTCCAGATATCTCGACAATTCGATGCGCGTGTTGAGTAGATGATACATTTACACTGTACATGTGAATGTGTGTGTAAGCGTGAGAGGGTGCCCAGGTCTTAGTTGAGACAAAAGACTGTTGCCAGATGTTAGAAGCTTCGGGAAGAGTCGGTCAACAACAAGCGTGCGTGTAAGAAGGTTATCGAGGTCTACAGAGTGCAACATATATGTGTATCTATTGCGTATAAAATAAAATAAACTATTTGTATTTCCGAATCCTTTCATTACCTTAACATGGTAGCAGAGCGTGGTTACTAGTTTTGCAAGCTATTGAGTGCGTGGTTACGATCTTGCGAGTGAGTTTAGTAAGGGAAGAATCCGCCAGAGGATAAACAGAAAAAAAATACTTCAAGCACGTAGGAACGCTTAAGTACAGGAAAAAAAATCAATTAAAATGGAGAGCTCGGAAATCATGATACCTGTATTCGATGGTGAGGATTATGGAATGTGGAAGCAAAGAATCACGATGTTTCTCAAGTATAAGGAATGCAAGGTTGTTACAACTAGAATGAAGACCGAAAGAGACAATGAAGATTGGGACAAACAGGATTTGAGGGCGATAAATATAATTTACAGTGCCATCACAAATAGACAATTGGAGTATGTTAGGGAAGAAAAAACGGCGTATAATATAATGAAAAGGTTTGATGAAATGTACTTGATTTTGCGACACACAAACTAACTAACGACCAGTCAGGCACAACTGATCGGTTGGTATCGCGAACCTTGAACGTTATTTGCGCCCAAGGTGGAGGATTATAATAAGTGTAAAGAGCGAGGTTTAGTTCACCTTATTTATTCCACTCAATACTCTGGTTACAACTGTCTTGATATGTACTGAATTCCTCTTACTACTATGAATACACTGAACTTAAGTTACTGATTCTACTGTTCACTGACTGACGACTGGTAGGTGTTGACTCTTAGAAGACTGGTGCAAGAGTCCCTGATTATCCTGTTCCCTGACTGAAGACTGGTAGGTGTTGACTCTTCGAAGACTGGTGCAAGAGTGATTCTTGGGGATGTTGCTGTCGTAGCGGAAGATTCGTGGTGGGGGTGTCTCAAGTCTGTTCCTAATTGCTTATTGGGTAAAGACGTATGTTTTGGAATGGGCTGGCTGCCTGCGCGGATGACCTTACCCTTGGGGAAAACCCGCGTGTTCGGTCTTCCTGAGATGTAGCATAAACAATAAAGAGATTTCGCGTTTTGTGGGTCTTTTCCGTGAGGTCCTAAAGTACCTTGACTGTACAAAAGGTCCACTGTTTATGAGGGATCCGCATTAGGGTACCCTTAACGGTCGTCCTTCCCGCAGGTCGTATGGTTCCTTAAACCGCCGCGGCAATTACCAGGCGGCCACTCCAAATCTCGAACACTTGAAAGAGTCGACGGCACTGCAGATCGTATGCAGAAGGAGATTGGAAAACATAAGACTGGAGAACTACAGTGATTCAGAGTCATGTTTTTGTGAGTTTGAAAAATTAATAAACGAATTAAAAGGAGCCGGCGCACAAGTGACTGAGAGAGAAAAGTTAAATTACATGCTGAATACGTTACCCGAAGGATACAGCTACATAGGGGACCTAATTCTTTGTAATTGCTGTTTTGCATACTTAAGCTTCAGTATTCAATTAAACTAATCCCCGCTGTTATTGATAGAATGTCAACAATTCGATGCGCGTTATACTCCTCATTTGCCGCCAAATACAGCGGACCTGCTCCTGTTTACATTATGTCAACCCGGGTCGAGGTCAAATCCAATGTTTTTGCAGTACTGCATATTCAGGCTACAATATTCATTTGAACGTATCGCCGTTTCCCTTGGAGATATATCGACAATTTGATGCGCTTTCTACACCACATTTGCTGCCAAATACAGCGCAAATCAACCGATTTGCACAATGTCAACTGTGTATCCTGTCAAATCCATTGTAGTCGCAGTAAAGCATATTTAGGTTCAAGTATTCAATCTAACGTATCTCTACGGCTATTGGGGGTATGTCGATAATTCTATTCGCGTTCTACTTCACCTCTGCTGCCAACCACAGCGCGCGTCAGCCGGATTTCGCTATGTCAACCCTGGTCCCTGCCAAATCAATTGAAGTTGCAGTTTTGCATATTTAGGCTGCATTATTCAATTAAACGTATCTCCGCAGCTATTGATGGCATGTCGAAAATTCGATGCGCGTTATACTTCCCATTAGCTGTGAAAAACAGCGCCCTTCGGCCGGCTTGCGCAATATCAACTCTGTATCCCTGTCAAATCCATTTGTATTGCAATTTAGCATATTTAGGCTTAAGTATTCAATTAAACGTATCTCCGCTGCTACTGGTGGTAAGTCCAGAATGTGATGCGCGTTATACCCCACATTCGCTGCCAAATACAGAGCACATTAACCGGTTTGCGCAATGTCAACTCTGTATCCTGTCAAATCCAATGTATTTGCAGTTTAGCATATTTGGGAATAAGTACTCAATTAAACGTATTTCCGCTGCTATTGGTGGGGTATGTCGATAATTCAATGCACGTTATACCCACATTTACTGCCAAATACCGCGTACATCAACCGGTTTTCACAATGTCAACTCTGTGTCCTGTCAAATCCAGCGTAATTGCAGTTTTGGAGATTCTGCCGGAAATATTCAATTGAACGTATCTCCGTTTCCATTGGAGATATGTCGACAATGCCATGCGCGATATACCCTACATTTGCAACCAAATACAGTGAACATTAAGCGGTTTGCGCAATGTCAACTCTGTATCCTGTCAAATCCATTGTTATTGCAGTTTAGCACATTTAGTCTTAAGTATTCAATTAATCGTATCTCCGCTGCTATTGGTGGTATGTACACAATTTGATGCGCGTTATACCCCACATTTGCTGCCAAATATAGAGCACATTAACCGGTTTGCGCAATGTCAACTCTCTTTCCTGTCAAATCCATTGTATTTGGAGCTTAGCCTATTTGGGCCTAAGTACTCAATTAAACGTATTTTCGCTGTTATTGGTGGTATCTCGTCAATTCGATGCGCGCTTTACCGCACACTTGCTGCCAAATAGGGCGCAAATCAGCCACATTGCGCTATGTCAAATCAGGTCCCTGCCTAATTCATTGTAATTGTATTTTTGCAGATATAGGCTTATGTATTCAATTAAACGTATCTCCGGTGCTACTGGTGATATCCCGACAATTCGATGCGCGTGATACTCCACATTTGCCGCCAAATACAGCGGACCGGCTCCTGTTTACATTATGTCAACTCGGGTCGAGGTCAAATCCAATGTTTTTGCAGTACTGCATATTCAGGCTTCAATATTCATTTGAACGTATCGCCGTTTCCCTTGGAGATATGTCGACAATTTGATGCGCTTTCTACTCCACATTTGCTGCCAAATACAGCGCACATCAACCGATTTGCACAATGTCAACTGTGTATCCTGTCAAATCCATTGCAGTTGCAGTAAAGCATATTTAGGCTTAAGTATTCAATCAAACGTATCTCTACTGCTATTGGTGGTATGTCGATAATTCGATGCACGTCATACCCCACATTTGCTGCCAAATACCGCGTACATCAACCGGTTTGCACAATGTCAACTCTGTGTCCTGTCAAATCCAGCGTAATTGCCGTTTTGGAGATTCTGCCGGAAATATTCAATTGAACGTATCTCCGTTTCCATTGGAGATATGCCGACAATGCCATGCGCGATATACCCTACATTTGCAACCAAATACAGTGAACATTAAGCGGTTTGCGCAATGTCAACTCTGTATCCTGTCAAATCCATTGTTATTGCAGTTTAGCACATTTAGTCTTAAGTATTCAATTAATCGTATCTCCGCTGCTATTGGTGGTATGTACACAATTTGATGCGCGTTATACCCCACATTTGCTGCCAAATATAGAGCACATTAACCGGTTTGCGCAATGTCAACTCTCTTTCCTGTCAAATCCATTGTATTTGGAGCTTAGCCTATTTGGGCCTAAGTACTCAATTAAACGTATTTTCGCTGTTATTGGTGGTATCTCGTCAATTCGATGCGCGCTTTACCGCACACTTGCTGCCAAATAGGGCGCAAATCAGCCACATTGCGCTATGTCAAATCAGGTCCCTGCCTAATTCATTGTAATTGTATTTTTGCAGATATAGGCTTATGTATTCAATTAAACGTATCTCCGGTGCTACTGGTGATATCCCGACAATTCGATGCGCGTGATACTCCACATTTGCCGCCAAATACAGCGGACCGGCTCCTGTTTACATTATGTCAACTCGGGTCGAGGTCAAATCCAATGTTTTTGCAGTACTGCATATTCAGGCTTCAATATTCATTTGAACGTATATACACTGTTATTCGCGATATCTCGACAATACGAAGCGCGTTATACTCCTCATTCGCTGCCAAATACTGCGCACATCAGCCGCTTGGCGCTGTGTCAACACAGTGCCCTCCAAAATCCAGCGAAATTGCACTTTTGCAGATTCTACCTTAAATATTCAATTGAACGTATCTCCGCTATCATTAGAGATATGTCGACAATTGGACGCGCGCTCTACTCCACATTCACTGCCAGATACAATGCACCTGTTTCTATTTACATTATGTAAACTCCGGTCGAGGTCAAACCCAATGCTTTTGCAGTACTGCATAATCATCTTCAATATTCAATATAACTGAACCTAGCACCGATTCCATTGCAGATATCTGGACAATTCGGGGCGCATCATAACCCACATGTGCTGCCAATTACAGCGCACTTCAACCCGTTTCCCCAAGCTTAACTCGGTGCCCTGTCAATGCCAGCAAAGTTGCCGCTTCCGTGATTCTGACACAAATATTCAATTGATCGTATCTCCGTTTCCATTGGAGATGTATCTACAATTCGATGCGTTTATACTCCACATTTGCCGCCAAATACAGCAGACCTGCTCCTGTTTACAATATCTCAACTCGGGTCGAGGACAAATGCAATGTTTTTGCAGTACAGGATATTCAGGATTCAATATTTCATTGAACGTATATACACTGCTATTGGTGATATCCCGACAACTCGATGCGCGTGATACTCCACATTCCCTGCCATATACAGCGCAGCTGCTCCTGTTTACATTATGTCAACTCGGATCGAGGACAAATGCCGTGTTGTTGCAGTACAGCATATACAGGATTCAATATTTCATTGAAGGTATATAAACTGGCATGGTGATACCCAGACAATTCGATGCGTATGATACTCCACATTTCCTGCCAAATACAGCGCACCTGCTCCCGTTTACATTATGTCAACTCGGGACGAGGACAAATGCAATGTTGCTGCAGTACAGCATATTCAGGATTCAATATTTCATTGAACGTATATACACTGCTATTCGTGTTATCACCACAATTCGAAGCGCGTGGTACTCCTCATTCGCTGACAAATACTACGTACATCAGCCGGTTTGCGCATTGTCAACTCTGTGTCCTGTCAAATACATTATAGTTGCAGTTTATCATATTAGGCTCAAGTATTTATTTAAACGTATCTCCGCTGCTATTCGTTCTATGTCGACAAATCTATGCGCGTTATACTCCTCATTTGCTGCCAAATACAGCACACCTGCTCCTGTTTACATTATGTCAACTCGGGTCAAGGACAATCGCAATGTTTTTGCAGTACAGCAGATTAAGGATTCAATATTTCATTAAACGGATATACACTGCTAATGGTGATATCTCGTCAACTCAATGCGCGGTATACCGCACTCTTGCTGCCAAATAGAGCGCAAATCAGCCACTGTGCGCTATGTCAACTCAGGTCCCTGCCTAATTCATTGTAATTGTAGTCCTGCATATTTAGGCTTAAGTATTCAATTAAACGTATCTCCGGTGCTATTGGTGGTATCCCTACAATTCCATGCGCCTTGTACTCCACATTTCCTGCCGAATACAGTACACCTGCCCTTTTTTACATTGTGTCAACTGTGGTAGAGGACAAATGCATTGTTTTTGCAGTACAGCATATACCGGATTCAATACTTCATTGAACGTACCTACACTGCTACTGGAGATATTTCGTCAATTCCATGCGCCTTGTACTCCACATTTCCTGCCAAATACAGCGCACCTGCTCCTGTTTACATTATGTCCACTCGGGTCGAGGACAAATGCGATGATGCTGCAGTACAGCATATTCATTATTCAATATTTCATTGAACGTATATACACTGCTATTCGTGATATCCCCTCAATTCGAAGCGCGTTATACTCCTCATTCGCTGCCAAATACTACGCACATCAGAAAGTTTGCGCATTGTCAACTCCGTGTCCTGTCAAATACATTGTAATTGCAGTTTATCATATTAGGCCCAAAAATATTTATTGAAACGTATCTCCGCTGCTATTCGTGGTATGTCGACAAATCTATGCGCGTTTTACTCCTCATTTGCCGCCAAATTCAGCGGACCACCTCCTGTTCACATTATGTCAACTGGGGTCGAGGAAGATTGCAATGTTATTGCAGTACTGCACAATGAGTATTCTATATTCCGATGAAGGTATCTACACTGCCATTGGTGACATCTCTACAATACGATGCGCGTTCTGCTCCACAGATGCTGCCAAATACAGCGCGCTTCAGCGGGTTTGCGCTTTGTCAACTCAGTGCCCTGCCAATTGCAGCGCAATTGCAATTTTGCAGATTCTACCTTAAATATTCAATTGAACGCATCTCTGTTTCCATTGGAGATATGTCGCTAATTTGATGCGCCTTCTGCTCCACATTTGCTGCCAAATAGAGCGCGCGTTAGCCGGTGTTTACTGTATCAACTCTGGTCCCGGCCTTATCCTTTGTAATTGCTGTTTTCCATATTCAGACTTCAGTATTCAATTCATCGCAACTCCGTTGCATTTGCGATATGACTACAATTTCGTGCGCTTTCTACTCCACATTTGCTGCCAAATACAGCGCGCATCAGCCGGTTTTTGCTATGTCAACCCTGGTCCGTGCCAAATCCATAGTAATTGCAATTTTGCTGATTCTGTCTTAAATATTCAATTGATCGTTTCTCCGTTTCCATTGGAGATGTGTCTACAACTCGATCCGCGTTCTACTCCACAGTTGTCGCCAAATACAGCGCAATCAACCGGTATGCGCAATGTCAACTCTGTGTCCTGTCAAATACATGGTAATAGAAATTTTGCCGACTCTGTCTGAAATATTCAATTGAACAGTTCTACACTGCTATTAGTGATATATCGACAATTCGATGCGCAATATACTCCACATTAGCTGCAAAATACAGCGGACCTGCTTCTGTGTGCATTGTGTCAACTCGGATCGCGGACAAATGCAATGTTGTTGCAGTACTGCAAAATCAGGATTCAATATTTCATTGAACGGATCTACACTGCTATTGGTGATATCTCGACAATTCGATGCGCGTTCCACTCCAATTTTGTTGCCAAATACAGCGCACCTGCTCCTGTTTACATTATGTCAACTCGGCTCGAGGTCAAATCCAATGTTTTTGCAGGACTGCATATCCAGGCTTCAATATTTATTTGAACGTATCTCCCCTTCCCTTGGAGATATGTCGACAATTTGATGTGCTCTGTACTCCACATTTGCTGCCAAATACAGCGCACATCAACCGATTTGTTCTACGTCAACTCTATGTCCTGTCAAATACAGCGTAATTACTGTTTTGGAGGTTCTGCCGGAAATATTCAATTGAACGTATCTCCGTTTGCATCGGATATATGTCGACAATTCGATACGCGTTATGCCCCTCATTTGCTGCCAAATACAGTTCCCATTAACCGCTTTGCGCAATGTCAACTCTCTATACTATCAAATCCGTTGTAATTGCAGTTTCGCATATTTAGGCTTCAGTATTGATTTTAACGTATCTCAGCTGCTATTGGTGATATGACGACAATTCGATGCGCGTTTTACTCCACATTTGCTGCCAAATACAGCGCACACCAGCCAGTTTGCGCTATTTCAACTCAGGCCCTGTCATATCCAGCGTAATTGGCGTTTTGGAGATTCTGCCAGGAATATTCAATTGAACGTATCTCCGTTTCTCATGGAGATATGTCGACAATTCGATGCGCGTACGACTCCACATAAGCAGCCAAATACAGAGCGCGTCATTCGGTTTGCGGTATGGCAACTCTGGGCCCTGTTAAATACAGCGTTACTGCAGTTTTGCAGATTCTGTCTTAAATATTATATTGTGCGTATCTCATTGTTTATTCCAGATATCTCGACAATTCGATGCGCGTGTTGAGTAGATGATACATTTACACTGTACATGTGAATGTGTGTGTAAGCGTGAGAGGGCGCCCAGGTCTTAGTTGAGACAAAAGACTGTTGCCAGATGTTAGAAGCTTCGGGAAGAGTCGGTCAACAACAAGCGTGCGTGTAAGAAGGTTATCGAGGTCTACAGAGTGCAACATATATGTGTATCTATTGCGTATAAAATAAAATAAACTATTTGTATTTCCGAATCCTTTCATTACCTTAACATGGTAGCAGAGCGTGGTTACTAGTTTTGCAAGCTATTGAGTGCGTGGTTACGATCTTGCGAGTGAGTTTAGTAAGGGAAGAATCCGCCAGAGGATAAACAGAAAAAAAATACTTCAAGCACGTAGGAACGCTTAAGTACAGGAAAAAAAATCAATTAAAATGGAGAGCTCGGAAATCATGATACCTGTATTCGATGGTGAGGATTATGGAATGTGGAAGCAAAGAATCACGATGTTTCTCAAGTATAAGGAATGCAAGGTTGTTACAACTAGAATGAAGACCGAAAGAGACAATGAAGATTGGGACAAACAGGATTTGAGGGCGATAAATATAATTTACAGTGCCATCACAAATAGACAATTGGAGTATGTTAGGGAAGAAAAAACGGCGTATAATATAATGAAAAGGTTTGATGAAATGTACTTGATTTTGCGACACACAAACTAACTAACGACCAGTCAGGCACAACTGATCGGTTGGTATCGCGAACCTTGAACGTTATTTGCGCCCAAGGTGGAGGATTATAATAAGTGTAAAGAGCGAGGTTTTGTTCACCTTATTTATTCCACTCAATACTCTGGTTACAACTGTCTTGATATGTACTGAATTCCTCTTACTACTATGAATACACTGAACTTAAGTTACTGATTCTACTGTTCACTGACTGACGACTGGTAGGTGTTGACTCTTAGAAGACTGGTGCAAGAGTCCCTGATTATCCTGTTCCCTGACTGAAGACTGGTAGGTGTTGACTCTTCGAAGACTGGTGCAAGAGTGATTCTTGGGGATGTTGCTGTCGTAGCGGAAGATTCGTGGTGGGGGTGTCTCAAGTCTGTTCCTAATTGCTTATTGGGTAAAGACGTATGTTTTGGAATGGGCTGGCTGCCTGCGCGGATGACCTTACCCTTGGGGAAAACCCGCGTGTTCGGTCTTCCTGAGATGTAGCATAAACAATAAAGAGATTTCGCGTTTTGTGGGTCTTTTCCGTGAGGTCCTAAAGTACCTTGACTGTACAAAAGGTCCACTGTTTATGAGGGATCCGCATTAGGGTACCCTTAACGGTCGTCCTTCCCGCAGGTCGTATGGTTCCTTAAACCGCCGCGGCAATTACCAGGCGGCCACTCCAAATCTCGAACACTTGAAAGAGTCGACGGCACTGCAGATCGTATGCAGAAGGAGATTGGAAAACATAAGACTGGAGAACTACAGTGATTCAGAGTCATGTTTTTGTGAGTTTGAAAAATTAATAAACGAATTAAAAGGAGCCGGCGCACAAGTGACTGAGAGAGAAAAGTTAAATTACATGCTGAATACGTTACCCGAAGGATACAGCTACATAGGGGACCTAATTCTTTGTAATTGCTGTTTTGCATACTTAAGCTTCAGTATTCAATTAAACTAATCCCCGCTGTTATTGATAGAATGTCAACAATTCGATGCGCGTTATACTCCTCATTTGCCGCCAAATACAGCGGACCTGCTCCTGTTTACATTATGTCAACCCGGGTCGAGGTCAAATCCAATGTTTTTGCAGTACTGCATATTCAGGCTACAATATTCATTTGAACGTATCGCCGTTTCCCTTGGAGATATATCGACAATTTGATGCGCTTTCTACACCACATTTGCTGCCAAATACAGCGCAAATCAACCGATTTGCACAATGTCAACTGTGTATCCTGTCAAATCCATTGTAGTCGCAGTAAAGCATATTTAGGTTCAAGTATTCAATCTAACGTATCTCTACGGCTATTGGGGGTATGTCGATAATTCTATTCGCGTTCTACTTCACCTCTGCTGCCAACCACAGCGCGCGTCAGCCGGATTTCGCTATGTCAACCCTGGTCCCTGCCAAATCAATTGAAGTTGCAGTTTTGCATATTTAGGCTGCATTATTCAATTAAACGTATCTCCGCAGCTATTGATGGCATGTCGAAAATTCGATGCGCGTTATACTTCCCATTAGCTGTGAAAAACAGCGCCCTTCGGCCGGCTTGCGCAATATCAACTCTGTATCCCTGTCAAATCCATTTGTATTGCAATTTAGCATATTTAGGCTTAAGTATTCAATTAAACGTATCTCCGCTGCTACTGGTGGTAAGTCCAGAATGTGATGCGCGTTATACCCCACATTCGCTGCCAAATACAGAGCACATTAACCGGTTTGCGCAATGTCAACTCTGTATCCTGTCAAATCCAATGTATTTGCAGTTTAGCATATTTGGGAATAAGTACTCAATTAAACGTATTTCCGCTGCTATTGGTGGGGTATGTCGATAATTCAATGCACGTTATACCCACATTTACTGCCAAATACCGCGTACATCAACCGGTTTTCACAATGTCAACTCTGTGTCCTGTCAAATCCAGCGTAATTGCAGTTTTGGAGATTCTGCCGGAAATATTCAATTGAACGTATCTCCGTTTCCATTGGAGATATGTCGACAATGCCATGCGCGATATACCCTACATTTGCAACCAAATACAGTGAACATTAAGCGGTTTGCGCAATGTCAACTCTGTATCCTGTCAAATCCATTGTTATTGCAGTTTAGCACATTTAGTCTTAAGTATTCAATTAATCGTATCTCCGCTGCTATTGGTGGTATGTACACAATTTGATGCGCGTTATACCCCACATTTGCTGCCAAATATAGAGCACATTAACCGGTTTGCGCAATGTCAACTCTCTTTCCTGTCAAATCCATTGTATTTGGAGCTTAGCCTATTTGGGCCTAAGTACTCAATTAAACGTATTTTCGCTGTTATTGGTGGTATCTCGTCAATTCGATGCGCGCTTTACCGCACACTTGCTGCCAAATAGGGCGCAAATCAGCCACATTGCGCTATGTCAAATCAGGTCCCTGCCTAATTCATTGTAATTGTATTTTTGCAGATATAGGCTTATGTATTCAATTAAACGTATCTCCGGTGCTACTGGTGATATCCCGACAATTCGATGCGCGTGATACTCCACATTTGCCGCCAAATACAGCGGACCGGCTCCTGTTTACATTATGTCAACTCGGGTCGAGGTCAAATCCAATGTTTTTGCAGTACTGCATATTCAGGCTTCAATATTCATTTGAACGTATCGCCGTTTCCCTTGGAGATATGTCGACAATTTGATGCGCTTTCTACTCCACATTTGCTGCCAAATACAGCGCACATCAACCGATTTGCACAATGTCAACTGTGTATCCTGTCAAATCCATTGCAGTTGCAGTAAAGCATATTTAGGCTTAAGTATTCAATCAAACGTATCTCTACTGCTATTGGTGGTATGTCGATAATTCGATGCACGTCATACCCCACATTTGCTGCCAAATACCGCGTACATCAACCGGTTTGCACAATGTCAACTCTGAGTCCTGTCAAATCCAGCGTAATTGCCGTTTTGGAGATTCTGCCGGAAATATTCAATTGAACGTATCTCCGTTTCCATTGGAGATATGCCGACAATGCCATGCGCGATATACCCTACATTTGCAACCAAATACAGTGAACATTAAGCGGTTTGCGCAATGTCAACTCTGTATCCTGTCAAATCCATTGTTATTGCAGTTTAGCACATTTAGTCTTAAGTATTCAATTAATCGTATCTCCGCTGCTATTGGTGGTATGTACACAATTTGATGCGCGTTATACCCCACATTTGCTGCCAAATATAGAGCACATTAACCGGTTTGCGCAATGTCAACTCTCTTTCCTGTCAAATCCATTGTATTTGGAGCTTAGCCTATTTGGGCCTAAGTACTCAATTAAACGTATTTTCGCTGTTATTGGTGGTATCTCGTCAATTCGATGCGCGCTTTACCACACACTTGCTGCCAAATAGGGCGCAAATCAGCCACATTGCGCTATGTCAAATCAGGTCCCTGCCTAATTCATTGTAATTGTATTTTTGCAGATATAGGCTTATGTATTCAATTAAACGTATCTCCGGTGCTACTGGTGATATCCCGACAATTCGATGCGCGTGATACTCCACATTTGCCGCCAAATACAGCGGACCGGCTCCTGTTTACATTATGTCAACTCGGGTCGAGGTCAAATCCAATGTTTTTGCAGTACTGCATATTCAGGCTTCAATATTCATTTGAACGTATCGCCGTTTCCCTTGGAGATATGTCGACAATTTGATGCGCTTTCTACTCCACATTTGCTGCAAAATACAGCGCACATCAACCGATTTGCACAATGTCAACTGTGTATCCTGTCAAATCCATTGCAGTTGCAGTAAAGCATATTTAGGCTTAAGTATTCAATCAAACGTATCTCTACTGCTATTGGTGGTATGTCGATAATTCGATGCACGTTATACCCCACATTTGCTGCCAAATACCGCGTACATCAACCGGTTTGCACAATGTCAACTCTGTGTCCTGTCAAATCCAGCGTAATTGCCGTTTTGGAGATTCTGCCGGAAATATTCAATTGAACGTATCTCCGTTTCCATTGGAGATATGCCGACAATGCCATGCGCGATATACCCTACATTTGCAACCAAATACAGTGAACATTAAGCGGTTTGCGCAATGTCAACTCTGTATCCTGTCAAATCCATTGTTATTGCAGTTTAGCACATTTAGTCTTAAGTATTCAATTAATCGTATCTCCGCTGCTATTGGTGGTATGTACACAATTTGATGCGCGTTATACCCCACATTTGCTGCCAAATATAGAGCACATTAACCGGTTTGCGCAGTGTCAACTCTGTTTCCTGTCAAATCCATTGTATTTGCAGTTTAGCCTATTTGGGCCTATGTAATCAATTAAACGTATTTTCGCTGTTATTGGTGGTATCTCGACAATTCGATGCGCGTGATACTCCACATTTCCTGCCCAATACGTCGCACCTGCTCCTCTTTACATTATGTCAACTAGGGTCGAGGACAAATGCAATGTTGCTGCAGTACAGCATATTCAGGATTCAATATTTCATTGAACGGATCTACACTGATATTGATGATATCTCGTCAATTCCATGCGCCTTGTACTCCATATTTCCTGCCGAATACAGCGTATCTGCTCCTGTTTACATTATGTCAACTCGGGTCGAGGACAAATGCAGTGTTGCTACATTACAGCATATTCAGGATTCAATATTTCATTGAACGTAAATACACTGCTATTGGTGATATTCTGACAACTCGATGCGCGTGATACTCCACATTTCCTGCTAAATACTGCGCACATCAACCGGTTTTCGCAATGTCAACTCTTCGTCCTGCCAAATCAAGCGTAATTGGCGTTTTGGAGATTCAGCTTGAAATTTTTTATTTACCGCATCTGAGTTTCTATTCAAGATATCTCAAGAATTCGATGCACGTTGTACTCCACATTTGCTGCCAAATACAGCGCATTTCGTTCGGTATGCGTTGTGTCATTTCTGGACCCTACCAAATACAGCGTCATTGCCGTTTTGGGGATTCTGCCGGAATTATTCAACTGAAAGCATCTCAGATTCTATTCCAGATATCACGAGAATTCGATGCGCGTTATACCCCACATTTGCAGCCATACACAGCGCACATCAACTGTTTTCCGCAATGTCAAGTCTGTGTCCTGTCAAATCCATTGTAATTGCAGTTTAGCATATTTAGGCTCAAGTATTAAATTAAACGTATCCACGCTGCTATAGGTGGTACGTCGACAACTAGATGCGCGTTATACTCCTCATTTGCTGCCAAATACAGCGTAAATCAACCGGTTTGCGCATTGTCAACTCTGTGTCCTGTCAAATTCAGCGAAATTGCAGCTTTGCGGATTCTACCTTAAATATTCCATTGAACGTATCTCATTTTGTATTCCAGATACCTCGTCAGTTTGGTGCGCGTTATACTCCACATTTGCTGCCAAATACAGCGCACATCAGCCGGATTGCGCAAAGTCAACCCTGGTCCCTGCCATATCCTTGGTAATTGCCGTTTTGCATATTGAGGCTTCAGTATTCAAAGAAACGTATTTCCGCTGCTATTGGTGGTATGTGGACAAATCGATGCGCGTTCTACTCCACATTTGTTGTTAAATACAGCGCCTCTGCTCCTGTTCACATTATGTTAACTCGGGACGTGGTCAAATCTAATGTTATTGCTGTACTGCATATACAGGATACAATATTCCACGGAATGTTTCTACACTGCTACTAGCGATATGTCTACAATTCGATTCGCGTTATAGTACACATTTGCTGAAAAATACAGCGCACGTCATTAGGTTTGCTCTATGTCAACTCTCAGATCTGTCAATTCCAGCGCAGTTGCTGTTTTGCAGATTCAGCCTTAAATATTCAATTGATGGTTTCTCAGGGTCTATTTCAGATATCTCGTCAATTCGATGCGGGTAATACTCCACATTTGGTGCCAAATATAGCGCACATCGTTCGGTTGGCGCTATGCCATCTCTGGGCCCTATCAAATACAGCGTTATTGCAGTTTCGGAGATTCTGCATGAAATATTCAATTGAACTTACATGAGATTCTATTCCAGATACCTCGACAACTCGAGGCGCGTTAAACTCTACATTTGCTGTGAAATGCAGAGCATATAAGCCAGTTTGCCCTAAGTCAACTCTGCGTCCTGTCATATCCAGCGTAATTGCAATTCTGCAAATTCTGTCTCAAATACTCAATGGAACGTATCTCCGTTTCCATTGGAGATATGTCTATAATTCGATGCGCGCACTTCTCTACATATGTTGCCAAATACAGCGCGCATCCACCGGTTTGCACAATGTCTAATCTGCGTCCTGTCAAATCCATTGTAATTGCAGTGTAACATATTTTGCTTAAGTAGTCAATTAAACGTAACACCGCTGCTATTAGTGGTATGTCGACAATACGATGCGCGCTTTACTCCTCATTCGCTGCCAAATACAGCGAACTTCAAGCGGTTTCCGCCTTGTCACTTCAGTGTCCTGTCAAGTCCATTGTAATTGTAATTTTGCAGATTCTGTCTGATATTTTCAGTTGTAGCTTTCTCCATTTCCATTGGAAATATGTCGACAATTCGAAGCGCGTTCTTCGATTACGATTACTTGGATACATAGCCCTAAATATGCTTAACTGCAAGTACAAAGGATTTGGCAGGCACCAGAGTTGACATAGCGAGAACTGGCTGATGTGCGCATTATTTGGCAGCAAATGTGGACAATAACGCGCATCGAGTTGTCGACATATCTCCAATGGAAACGGAGATACGTTCAATTGAATATTAAAGGCAGAATCTGCAAAATTGTAGTTACAATGAATTTTGGCAGGGACTTGAGTTGACATAGCGCAAACTGTCTGATTCTCTCTGTATTTGACAGCAACTGTGGAGTAGAACGCGCAACGAATTGTCGAGATAACTGTAATAAAAACTGCGATATGTGCAATTGAATATTTAATATAGAATATCCAAAACGCCAATTACGCTGGATTTGGAAGGACGAAGAGTTGACATTGCGCAAAACGGCTGATGTGAGCAGTGTTTGGCAGCAAATGTGCGGTATAGCGCGCATCGAATTGTCGAGATATCACCAATAGCAGTGTAGATACGTTCAAAGAAATATTGAATCCTGAATATGCAATACAACAGTAACACTGCATTTGTGCTAGACTCGAGTTGACATAATGTAAACAGGAGCAGGTGCGCTGTATTTCGCAGAAATGTGGACTACAACACGCATGGAGTTGACGAGATATCACCAACAGCATTGTAGATACGTTCAATGAAATATTGAATCCTGAAAATGCAGTACTGCAACAACATTCCATTTGTCCTCGACCCGAGTTGACACAATGTAAACAGGAGCAGGTACGCTGCTGGCGGCAAATGTGGAGTATAACGCGCGTCGATTTGTTGGCATACCACGAATAGCAGCGGAGATACGTTAAATTGAATACTTGAGCCAAAATATGCTAAACCACAATTACAATGGATTTGACTGGACACAGTGTTGATATTGCGCAAACCGCTTGACATGCGGTGTATTTGGCATCAAATGTGGCGTATAACGAGATTCGAGTTGTCGACATATTTCTAATGGAAACGGAGATACGTTCAATTGAATATTTCCGGCAGAATCTCCAAAACGGCATTTACTTTGGATTTGACAGGACGCAGATTTGGCATTGCGCAAACCGGTTGATGCGCGGTATTTGGCAGCAAATGTGGAGTAGAACGTCGATCGAATTGTCGAGGTATCTGGAATAGAAACTCAGATACGTTCAATTGAATATTTGAGACAGAATTTGCAAACTTGCAATTATGCTGTATTTGACAGGACACAGAGATGATATTGCGGAAACCTGTTGATGTGCGCTGTATTTGGTAGCAAATGTGGAGTATAACGCGCATCGAATTGTCGGGATATCTGGAATAAAAACTGAGATACATTCAATTGAATGCTTCCGGCAGAATCTCCAATACGGCAATTACGCTGTATTTGACAGGACACAGAGTTGATATTACCGAAACCGGTTGATGTGCGCTGAATTTGGCAGCAAATGTGGAGTATAATGCGCTTCGAGTTGTCTACGTATCTGGAATAGAATCTGATATAAGATCAATTGAATATTTCAGACAGCATCTCCAAAACTGCAATAAGCTGTATCTGACAGGGCCCAGAGTTGACATAGCGCGAATCGGCTGATGTGCGCTGTATTTGGTAGCAAATGTGAGGAATAACGCGCATTGAATTGTGGCCCCTTCTGCAACAGAAATAGATATACGTCCAATTAAATATTTATGCCTAATTACGCACAGCTGCAAATGAACAGGATTTTGACAGAGTCCAGATTTGACATAGCGAAACCCGGATGATGTGCACCTTATTTGGCAGCAAATGTGGAGTAGATCGCGCATCAAATTGTCGTGATATCACCAATAGCAGCGTAGATACGTTCAAATGCATATTAAAGCTCGAATATGCGGATCTGCAATAACATTAGATTTGACCTCGACCCGAATTGACATAATGTAAACAGGAACACGTGCGCTGTATTTGGCAGCAGGTGTGGAGTATAATGCGCATCCAATAGTCCAGCCACCACCAATAGCAGTGTAGAAACGTTCAATGGGGAATATTGAATCCTGAATATGCAGTACAGCAATAACATTGAATTTGACTTCGACCCGATATGACATAATGTAAACAGGAGCAGGTCCGCTGAATTTGGCAGCGAATGAGGAGTAACACGCGCAACGACTTTTCGAGATATCACCAATACTAGTGTAGATACATTCAATTGAGTATTTAACGCAGAATCTGCAAATTGCAATTACGCTGCATTCGACAGGGCCCAGAGTTGACATAGTAGAAACCAGTTGATGTGCGCTGTATTTGGCAGCAAATGTGGCGTATAACGCGCATAAAATTGTCGAGATGTCTGGGAAAAAACTGAGATACCTTCAATTGAATGTTTCCGGCAGAATCTCCAAAACGGCAATTACGCTGGATTCGTCAGGACACAGATTTGACATTGCGCAAACCGGTGGATGTGCGCAGTATTTGGCAGCAAATGTAGAGTATAACGCGCATTGAATTGTCGAGACATCACTAATAGTAGTGTAGATACGTCCAATGGAATATTGAATTCTTATTATGCAGTACTGCAATAACATTGCATTTGTGCTCGACCCGACATAACATAATGTGAACAGGAGCAGGTACGCTGTATTTGTCAGGAAATGTCCGGTATCACACGCATCGAATTGTAGAGATAACACCAATAGCAGTGGAGATACGTTTAATTGTATACTTAAACGTAAATATGCTAAACTGCAATTGCAATGGATTTCACTGGATACAGAGCTGACATTGCACAAATTCATTAATATGCGCTGTATTTGGCAGAAAATGTGGCGTTTAAGGCACATCAAATTGTCGACATATCTGCAATGGAAACGGAGATAAGTTCAATTGAACATTGAAGACTGACTATGCAGCACAGCAATTACATTGGACTTCACCTCGTCACGAGTTGTCATAATGTAGACAGGAGCAGGTGCGCTGCACAAGGCAGCAAATGTGGAGCATAACGCGCACCGAATTGTCGACATATCTCCGATGGAAACATAGATACATTCAATTGAATATTTAATGCAGAATCTGCAAATTTGCAGTAACAATGTATTTTGGCAGGGACTAGAGTTGACATAGCGCAAACTGGCTGATTCTCTGTGTATTTGACAGCAACTGTGGAGTGGAACGCGTATTGAATTCTCGAGATAACTGTTATAGAAACTGAGATACGTGCAATTAAATATTTCAAGCAGAATCTGCAAAACTGCAACTTCGCTAGATTAGTCAGGGCCCAGTTTTGAAATAGCATCAACCGGCTGATGTGAGCGGTACTTGGTAGCACATGTGGAGATGAACGAGCAACGAATTGTCGCCATATCTCGAATGGACACGGCGATACGCTGCAATGAATATTTCCGACAGAATATCCAAAACGGCAATTACGCTTCATATGACAGGACACATAGTTGACATTGCACAAACAGGTTTATGTGCGCTTTATTTGACAACAAATGTGGAGTATAACGCGAATCGAATTGTCGAGATATCACCATTAGCGGTGTAGAAACGTTCAATGGAATATTGAATCCTGATGATGCAGTACTGCAAAAACATTAGATTTGACCTCGACCCGAGTAAATATAATGTAAACAGGAGCAGGTGCGCTGTTTTTGGCAGCAAATGTAGGGAAGGACATGCATCGAATTGTCGCCATATCTCGAATGGACACGGAGATACGCTGAATTGAATATTTCTCGCATAATCTCCAAAACGGCAATTACGCTGGATATGACAGGACACACATTTGGCATTGCGCAAACGGGTTGAAGTGCGCGGTATTTGGTGGCAAATGTGGAGTATAACGCGCTTCGACTTGTAGGCATACCATCAAGAGCACCGGAGATACGTTTAATTGAATGCTTAAGCCTAAATATTTAAAATTACAATTACAATGAATTTGACAGGACACAGAGCGGACAATGCGCAAACCGGTTGATATACGCTGTATATGGCAGAGATTAAGGAATATAATGCGCACCGAATTGTCGAGACATCACCAATAGCAGCGGAGATATGTTTAATGAAATACTTGAGCCTAAATATGATAAACTGCAATTACGATGGATTTGACAGGACACAGAGTTGACAATGCGCAAACCGGCTGATGTGCGCTATATTTGGCAGCAAATGTTCGGCATAACGCTCTTTGAACTCTCGGCATGTCTCCCATGGAAACGGATATACGTTCAATTGAAAATTTCCGGCAGAATCTCCAAAACGGCAATTACGCTGGTTATGACAGCACACAGATTTGGCATTGCACAATCTGGTTGATATGCGCTGTATTTGGTTGCAAATTTGGGGTATAACGCTCATCAAATTGTCGTCATATCTCCAATGGAAACGGCGATACTTTCAATTGAGTACTTAGGCCTAAATATGCTAAACTGCAATTACAATGGATTTGACATCACACAGACTTGACATTGCGCTAACCGGTTGATATGCGCTGTATTTGGCAGCAAATGTCGTGTATAACGCGCATCGAATTGACGACATATCTCCAGTGGAAACGGAGATACGTTCAATTGAATATTTAAGGTAGAGTCTGCAAAATTGCAATTGCGCAGGATTTGACAGGGCCCACTTTTGACATAGCGTCAAGCGGCTCATGGGCGCTGTATTTGGCAGCAACAGTGGACTATAACGCGCATCCAACTGTGGACATATCGGCCGTACCAGCGGAGATACGATTAGTTGAATACTGAAGCCTTAATATGCAAAACTGTAATAATGTTGGATTTGACCTCGTCGAGAGTTGACATAGCGTAAACAGGAGTACGTGCGCTGTATTTGGCAGCAAATGAGGAGTGTAACGCGCATCGAGTTGTCGACATACCACAAATAGCAGCGGAGATACGGCTAATTCGATACTGAAGCCTAAGTATGCAAGACTGCATGTACCAAGGATTTGGCAGGGACGAGGGTTGACATAGCGAAAACCGTCGGATGTGCGCAGTATTTGGCTGAAAATGTGGCGTATAACCCGCATCGCAATATCGAGATATCACAAATAGCGGTGTATATAATTTCAATTGAATATTGAAGACTGACTATGCAGCACTGCAAATACAGTGGACTTGACCTCGACACGAGTTGTCATAATGTAGACAGGAGCAAGTCCGCAGCATTTGGCAGCAAATGTGCAGCTTAACGGGCTTCGAATTGTCGACCTTTTACTAACAGCAGCGTAAATACGTCCAAATTAAAGCTGAACCTGTAATGTGCAGAAATGCTATTTCAATGTATTTGACAGGGCTCAGAGTTGACATCGCGCAATCCGGCTGGTGTGCGCTTTTTGGCAGCACATGTGGAGAAGAACGCGCATCAAATTGTAGTCATATCGGGAATTGCAGCGGAGATACGTTGAAATGAATACTGAAGCCTAAATATGCAAAACTGGAATTGCAAAGGATTTGTCAGGGACCAGCATTGACATAGCAAAATCTGGCTGACGCGCCATGTATTTGGCAGCAGATGAAGAGTAGGGCGCGCATCGAATTGTCGAGATATCATCAATAGCAGAGTAGATACGTCCAAAGGAATATTGAAGCCTGGATATGCACAACTAGGATAACATTGGATTTGACCTCGACCCGAGTTGACATAATGTAAACAGGAGCAGGTCCGCTGTATTTGGCAGCAAATGTGGAGCAGAAGACGCGTCAAATTGTCGACATATCTCCAATGGAAACAGAGACGCGTTCAATAGTTATATTTCTGGCAGAATCTCCAAAACGGCAATTACGCTCTATTTGGCATTACACAGAGGTGACATATCGTGAACCTGTTGATGTGCGCTGTATTTAGTAGCAAATGTGGAGTATAACGCGAATCGAATTGCCAAGCTCTCACCAATAGCAGTGTAGAAACGTTCAATTGAATATTTCAGGCAGAATCTTCATAAATGCAATAACGCTGTATTTGACAGGACCCATAGTTGGCATAGCGTAAAGCGGCTAATCTGCGCTGTATTTCGCAGCAAATGTGGAGTAAAATGCGCATCGAATTGTCGATATACCACCAATAACAGCGGAGATACGTTTAATTGAGTACTTAAGCCTAAATATGCTGAACTGTAAATACAATGAAATTGAGAGGATACAGAGATGATATTGCGCAAACCGAATGACGTTCGCTGTATTTGGCAGCATATGTGGAGTAGTGCGCGCATAGAGTTGTCGGCATATCTAAAATGGAAATGGAGATACGTAAAATAGAATATTTCCGGCAGAATCTCCGAAACGGCATTTACGCTAGATTTGGCAGGACACTGAGTTGACATAGCGCAAACCGGCTGATTTGCACTGTATTTGGCAGCAAATGTGGAGAAGAACGTGTATCGAATTGTCGACATATCTCGAATGGAAACGGAGATACGTTCAATTGTATATTGAAGCCTGAATATGCGTTGTTGCAGTTTCCGAGAATCGGCCTGAAATATTCAATTGCACGTATCTCAGTTTCCATTCCAGATATCTCGACAATTCGATGCCCTTTGTACCCCACATTTCCAGCCAAATACAGCGCGTATCACTCGGTATGCGCAATGTCAACTCTGTGTCCTGTCAAATTCAGCGTAAATGCCGCTTTGGAGATACTGCCGGAAATATTCAATTGAACGTATCTCCGTTTCTATTGGAGATATGTCGACAATTCGGTGCACGCTCTATTCCACATATGCTTCCAAAGACAACGCACGACATTCGGTGAAGCTATGTCAACTCTGGGCCCTGTAAAATACAGCGTGGTTGCAGTTTTGCAGATTCCGTCTTAAATATTTAATTCAGCGTATCTCAGTTTCTATTACAGATATCACGACAATTCCATGCGTGTTCTACTCCACATTTGCTGCCCATTACAGCACATTTGCTCATGTTTACATTATGTCAACTCGAGTCGAGTTCAAAACCAATGTTATTGCACTACAGCGTATCCAGGCTTCAATATTCAATTGAACGTATCTCCGTTTCCATGTGAGATATGTCGACAACTTGATCCGTGATATGCTCCACATTTACAGCCAAATACAGCACACCTTCCCCTGTTTACCTTATGGCAGCTGGGGTCGAGGACAAATCCAATGTTATTGCAGTACTGCACAACCAGGCTTCAATATTCAATAAAACGTCTCTCCGTTTCCATTGGAGATATTTCGACAATTCGTTCCGTGATATACTCCACATTTGCTGCCAAATGCGGGGCGCATCATCCGGTTTCTGCAATGTCAACTCTCTGTCCTGTCAAATCCATTGTGATTGCAGTTTAGCACATTTAGGCTTAAGTATTCTATTAAACGTATCTCCGCTACTATTGGTGGTATGTCGACAATTTGACGCGCATCATACCCCACATATTCTGCCAAATACAGCGCACATAAACCGGTTTCCGCAATGTCAACTCTCTGTCCTGTCAGATCCATTGTAATACCAATTTTGCAGATTCTGTCTTAAATGTTCAATTGAACGATTCTCCGTTTCCATTGGAAGAATGTCGACAATTTGAAGCGCGTTCTATTCCACATTCACTGCCAAATACAGCGCACCTGCCCAGGTTTACATTATGTCAACTCCTGTAGAGGTCAAATCCAATGTTATTGCAGTTCTGCATACCCAGGCTTCAATATTCACCTGAACGTATCTCCGGTTCCATTGGAGATATGTCCACAATTCGATGCGCGTAATACCCCACATTTGCTGCCAAATACAGCGCGCAACAACCGGTTTCGGCAATATCATCTCTGTGTCCTGTCAAATACAGCGTAATTGCCGTTTTGGAGATTCTGTCTTAAATATTCAATTGAACGTTTCTCCGTTTCTGTTAGAGGTATGTCTACTATGCGAAGCGCGTTATACTCCACATTTGCTGCCAAATGCTGCGGACTTGCTCCTGTTTACATTATGTCAACTCGGGTCGAGGTCAAATCCAATGTTATTGCAGTACTGCATATCGAGGCTTCAATATTCACTTGAACGAATCTCGGTTTCGGTTGGAGATATATCGACAGTTCTATGCGCGTTATACCAGTCATTCGCTGCAAAATACAGCGCCCTTCATACGGATTGCGCTTTGTCAATTCTGTGTCCTGTCAAATCCAGCATAATTGCAAGTTTGCAAATTCTGTCTCAAATATTCAATTGAACGTATCTACACTGCTATTGGTAATATCTCGACAACTCGTTCCGGATTATACTCCACGAATTCAGCCAAATTCAGTGCGCGTGCTCTTGTTTACGTTTAATCAACTCTATTCAATGTCAAATACTGTTATAATACAGTTCTGCATATTCAGGCTGCAATATTCATTTGATCGCATCTCCGCTGCTATTGGTGACATGTCGACAATTGCATGCATGTTATACTCCTTATTTGCAGCGCACATCATCCGGTTGTTGCTATGTCAACTCTGTGTCCTGTCAAATCCATTGTAATTGCAATTTTGCAGATTATGCCTTAAATATTCAATTGAACGTTTCTCCGTTTCCATTTTAGGCATGTCGACTATTCGATGCGCGTTATACTTCACATTTGCTGCGAAATACAGCACACGTACACCGGTTGGCCTTTTTGTCATCTCAGGTCGAGGCCAAGTCCAATGTTATTGCAGTACTGCATAATCAGGCTTCACTATTGAATCGGACGTATCTCCGCTGCTATTGGTGGCATGTCGACAATTCGATGCGCATATTACTCCACATTTTCTGACAAATATAGTGCACGACATTCACTTTGCGCTATGTCAAATCTCTGGCCTGTCAAATCCAACGAAATAACAATTTTGCAGATTCTACGATAAATATTCAATAGAACGTATCTCCATTTCCAATGAATCTATCTCGACAATTCAATGCGCGATCTACTCCACATGTGCTGCCAAATACAGTGCGCATCAGCCGGTTTTCGTATGTCAACCCTGGTCCTTGCCAAATCCTTTGTAATTGCACTTTAGCATATGTAGGCTGAAGTATCCAGTTAAACATATCTCCGCTGCTATTGGTGGTATGTTGTCAATTCGATGCGCGTTATACTCCTCATTTGCTGCCAAATGCAGGATACGTGCTCCTGTTTACGCTATGTCAACTCTGTTCGGTGTCAAAAACAATGATATTTAAGTTCTGCTTATTCAGGTTTGAATATACATTTGAATGAATCTCGGCTGCTATCGCTGATATGCCGACAATTCCATGCACGATCTACTCCTCATTTCTTGCCAAATGCAGCGCACATCGGCCGGTTCGTGCTATGTCTACTCTGGTCTCTGCCAAATTCATTGCAATTGCAGTTTAGTATATTTAGTCTTAAATATTCAGTTAAATGTATCCTCGCTGCTATTGGTGTTATGTCGGCAATTCGATGCGCGTTATACTCCACATTTGCTGCCAAATGCATAGCACCTGCATTTGTACAGGTAAATTATTATCTTAGTACCACTTTGATTTTCTTTCACATCCCTGTTGTTTGATGTTGCTCTCATATTTTCATGTAATTGTACATTATGAATTTGATGAATTTTAGTTAATTGTGTTCTTAATGATGTAGCAGTATTTACACCTTTTGTTAACCCATCTGTATATTTATCAGAAAATTCTAATTGTGAGATAATATTAGCCTTTTCCTTAAGATATGTACTACTTAATCCTCTGTCCTTTGGGGATGCATTACTTGATTTTATATTTAAAGATTTCTGTATATAATGGAGAATAGATTTTACTTACGACTGTTGAATAGAAATTATTAAATATTCTGTGTAACTCACTGTATCGAATGGGGTATCTTTGGATATCTGTAGCCGTTTACCACAAACTCCAGCTAATTACATAAGCATATCAGATAAAAAATGTGTCGTTGTAGATTCTTTTTCTCTATTTGGAATAATTTCTAATGGACTACTTGCTACACACATATAAGGATATGTAAACACCTTAGATTTGGAAATCAAAAATTTCATTTCATAAAATAAAATTCCACCTTTCTTTTTGGCTACATAATATCCATACTAAAGCGTTATACATACAAATTTATTTGAAAGTAAATTGCAAGATGAATAAACATAGGTATTGTCATTTATACCATATTTTTTCAGTGTCTACGTAATTGGTCATAATCTTTAAAATCACATTTTGCTGCAAGTTCCTTAGACACTGATAATAGTTTGCCCTTTTTCTGTACTACAGAAATGAAACAATTTTATTTTAAACCAAATATACATATATATTCCATATATTATATATTCCACTAAATGAAATAAATTATTGTTACCTTGGTAATACATGTACAAATGGAAAATTATAGCGAGATAAATCGACGAATCCTTTAGGATCTACTAAAAAACGTGATATAATAGATGGAGAAAGATAGTTTTCAAATTTTATATATGGAATTTTAAGTATTTTTGAATTTTAAGTAAGTTGCAAACACATTTTCCTATTTAAAAACTTTTTAATGTTAATACATTTCGCCTCTTTTAATATTAGCTATACGAAGAACAAAATTAGATTTTCTATTACGCTCTATAAGTATATCTAATTTTAATGCTCTAGTTCCTTCTATAAAGTTATAAAAATTTGTTCCTTGAACAAAATAATCATCAATTTTATTCCACAACGGAGGTATCTTAGTTCGTATTGTATACCTAAGACAATATTTATAAACTTCTGTAGTAACTGATCTTAATCCGTGATACTGACTGGAATAAAAACCAGTTTATTATTGAAATAATATATTTAGAGTCAATAAAGATTTGTGTCTTGAACATACCACTAGTTTAAAGTTTCTCAAAATTTGTTCCAATCTACCAGTTTGAGAAAATTGTTTATGTGTTATAACAAATATATATATCTTATCTTTCTGTAGCCATTACTGGTGAAGCAATAACGTCAGATATTAAATGAATAAGTAATCTAAAATTTTATTCTTAATAAAATATAAAGATCCTTATTATTATTAATATTATGGAATAGAAAATTTTTGATTCGCAGAATTTACCCTTGACTTACCGGCATTTCATTGTTTGCCAATGAAAATTTGATTTTGCCGATGCATCATGAAATTCAACAAAATCAATTTCGCAAATTGCACAACATAAGTTACTCATTTCCGGAAATGATTGTGAATGACGAAATGATACAGAAGAGATTGTTCTTTTTTCTTATTCATAAGATTACAAGCATCCATTATATATAATTGCTTGCTATTCTTAATTATCTTATGTTCTTGTAGATCGAATTTATGCTAACAATTTTTCAAAAACGTATTTTCGAATGAATAGCCAACATTTAAAATTTCAAAAGTTGTACTAATACTTTAAATTTGATTTTTGTGAAGAAGCTTTATTCTCAATTATCTCAAAATTAAACTTGTATGTGAGATATCTAAACTTTTTATATTTAAAACAGATTTAAAATGTTGTTAAGTAAAAAGACGACTCTTTTTCCATTACTAATATATTATCTTATTTAGCGGTTACTCAGGAGTTTATATTATATATATTGGTACGGATCGCTGAACCGCTTTGTTCAATAAAGTGCACGAAAAATTCCAGATAACTACATATTTAGATGTAAGCATAGTTTTTTTTATAGAGACTTGCTTGAAATTCTCCCTTAGAAAAGAAAACATTTTTTAATAACCTCGCATGGCTGAATGAAAACCTTTTAATTTATTGTGATTTCTAACGACTAAACTTCAAGTTATCTAATAGCGTATTTCCTGTATTTTGAATTCTTATTCACTCCTTGCTGTAGTACTCGCATCGAATTTTTCACCAATATATAGATGTATTTGGCATTTCAGATATGTGAACGTGATTTCAAATAAAAATTTTAAGGCGGGGCATCTACTGGTTCGAAAGTTATGACTATGTAAAACTGAGCATTCTTTGGCTATATTACGGCCATTTTTACACGTTACTTTCACACCATATTGCTTCTATCCATCATTCAGTTGGTCCGTACAGATGACCATAGTAGCGAAATTTGTGGGAAATACCTTTGTTTATATTAGGTGAAGTAAAAAGTTCTGAGCGCTTTTTCGCTTTATTTCGACGATGAAATTAACATAGTCAAGATTATTCGATTTAGATTAAATATGCGCCGTTTTGTTCGATTACTTTTGTCCATTTTGAAGGCAATTTCATAATTCCGCGGTTGAAGAAGTCCTCGTCCCTATTGGTAAAAAACTTGACCAGCTCATTTTCACAAGCCTCTCTTGAGGCCAGTTTTGTACCATCAAGAAAATTTTGCAAAAACTTAAAAAGGTGATAATCGCTTGGTGCCAGGTCTGGACTGTACGGCGGATGCGATAGAACCTCCCAGCCAAGCTCTCGGAGCTTCTGACGCGTCGTTAAAGATGTGTGCGGCCTGGCGTTGTCTTGATGGAACACAACACCTTTCCTATTGGCCAATTCTGGCCGCTTCTGGTCGATCGCCTGCTTCAGTCTGGTCAGTTGTTGACAATAGAGGTCCGAATTAAGTGTTTGCCCCGATGGGAGCAGCTCATAATGGATGATTCCCTTCCAATCCCACCAAACACACAATAAAACCTTCTTGGCCGTTAATCCACGCTTGGCGATCGTTTGGGCCGGCCCACCGCGATTGGACCACGATCTTTTTCGGCTGTTGTTCTCGTATGTGACCCATTTTTCATCGCCAGTCACCATCCGCTTCAAAAATGGGTCGATTTCGTTACGTCTCAACAAAGAATCGCAGGCATCAATTCGGTCCAAAAGGTTCTTTTGCGTCAATTCATGTGGCACCCATACGTCGAGCTTCTTCTTGAGACCAGCCTTATGCAAATGGTTCCAAACGGTTTTCTGGCTAATCTTCAGTTCCTGGGCAATGGAATAAGTGCTCACATGCCGGTCCGACTCGACGATTTCCATGATTTTATCCACATTTTCGACGATTGGCCTACCAGAGCGTGCCTCATCTTCGACGTCCATATTACCAGAACGGAATCGTTGGAACCACCGCTTTGCTGTTGCATTCGATACTGTACTGGGTCCATAAACAGCACAAATTTTTTTGGCCGCCTGCTCCGCCTTTTCACCTTGGTCGTAGTGGTACTGAAGAATGTATCGAATTTTCTCTTTTTTTATCTCCATTTTCGAACGCTGTAACACACAACTGGCTTCACCGAACACAAAACTGACAAAGAACCTTTTTGATGCGTAATATCACCTTGAAATCGGTGTATACTATGACTCGATGCGATGTGCACATCGTGAGATATGGCTCACTAAAGACATCTAGCGAAAAACGCTCAGAACTTTTTACTTAACCTAATACAAGTTCCCAAGTATTTACTAACATAACAGCTGCTAACATAACATGATGGGCGAAGAGTAAAAAATTTCTCAAACTTAATTCAATCAAAGTTCAAAATCACATCATAAAATAGCCGCCATCGAACTGTATTTATGTATTCACAGACAACGATTCCATTTACTGAACGAATTAAAAATATAAGTCGATATAGAAAACAAATAAGTTGTAAAATACCTTGAAAATGCTCAGTTTTGCAATCATAAACTTCTAACTAACAAAATCCTTGCTTCAAAACTTCGAAGCTTTATTAATATAAAAATTAGAATTGTCTTTTAATCGGCATTATTTAACGAATTGAAAACAGGATAAGTAAGTATAATAAAAGAAAAGGTAAGCCACGATTCTTATGATTTGAAATATATATACAGGGTGGTTGGTAACTGGTGGTACAAGCGGAAAATACAGAATAAACATTTTTTGTTTAATTATCTTTTTTTTTTATTTTTCCATCGAGACAACGATCTACAGTGAGATCCGTTATAACGAGACGTAATAAAGTGCACGCGAACCGAGCGAAAATTCAAAGTCGATTTTCTCGAAAACAAAGCCTCGAAGCGAAAAATTTGTATTCTATGTTTTCCACTTCTTTTTTCGCGTAGAATCACCCTCTTTCCGCTTGTACCACCAGTTACCAACCACCCTGTATATATATATAATACAATTTCATTTTACTAACAATAAGGGGAATATAACAAAGAACATTTAGTTAGATGCAGAAAGAGTTAACTTTATTCAGATAAAATAAGACACATAATACAAATTAATGTTTAATTAAGTAACACTTAAAATACAAAAAAGCCAAAAATATACAGAAAAAATGTATCCGCTTAGTTTAATATTATGTATATGTCGGAGATGAAAGAACATCGGAGCCTTTGGAATTTTGAATAATCCCGCAACATTGTAATCTAGAGTCTACTATAGCTGTAATTAAACAATTGTAATTGTTCTATCCGATTGTAATTGTTCGAGAGTTGTGATAATGAGCTTGGGCTCGAGGCGACAGTCAGTCGCCGAACGTAGCCACGGTCACGGGATGAACGCTTTGTCTAACAAAGGTATGGAGTAATTCTATAGCCCTCCTTAAACGAAATATTTGTGGCGGCACGCGATAGTAGACATTCCAACGGTTTCTGTCCCGTGACGCAGAACCTATTCTTCGAGTAAGATGATTGCCATATGTCGATGCGTCTCCGCAGTACATGTTCAGCTAGCCTGAGGGCCCGTTATAAATCTTAGGATTTAGTTGACTAAAGTCCTTCAAACAAACAGTCTTAGTCCCAGCTACGGGAAGATAGGAGAGACCTATTTTTCAACGAACGGCATCTCCCACTAGCAACTTTCCCTCGAGGGCGGCTAGCATCTTTTTCTAACCACCGATATGGAGATTGACCAATTAGCAGCAACGCCAAATTCCCTCACCTTCTGAACGAAGGCTATCCTCGACGAATCCGATGATCTCGTGTCCTCAGACACACCCCATCATAGTTTTCCTCTGCAGCATCATCGCGACGGAGAGTCTATTCTCTCGTGAGGTCGTATTAGCGAGTTACTTAAAGCCTGTACGCTCGGTGGATATTCCACGTTTTAAGAAAGAGTCCGACTTAGATTTTTGTGAGCACGTACATCTATCATCCCGTTGACCGCGGATTCGTTATTGAGCCTAAGATCAACATGACTAGTATCGCGAGTGTCTAACCGCCACGGATGATTGTCGAGTCTGTAGTATCCCTACTCGTGTTAGTGAGCCGCGCCTTTGTTATATCACAACGATGGTCAATTCCAATGAAGATTTATCAAACGCCTACCACCCTATTCCTGACGCTTAATTTAAGGATGCATGATATCAAACATCTTAATGTGTGTATGTCATTTTTAAAAAATTATAAAGTATATTAATATAAGAGATATGAATACGCTAATTTTTACGTGTGCATACATTACGCAAAAAATGCACGGATAATGGCCTTGACTTCTCTTCGGCAAATGATGCACGTTGTGAATTCTGGTGAACAGTACTGGCAAGTGGCTGGATGTCCACAAGGTAGGAACGTAATTGTCGCTTGTCGTTCTGTGTAAACTTTACACGAACGAGCAACTTTCAACACTCGATTTTCTTACTTTTCTGCTGTTAAAAAATGACAACAGTTAGGAGACGAAATCATATGTCTGTCCCATGGATCTTCTTCTGATTTCCAATTTCCTATACTAAATCCACAATGTTAACAGGTAGTGAAATCATTTATTCCGGTGTAGTAGAAGCCTGCATGGGCTAATTCTTCACTTGTCTGTGTCATATATGTAGGCCATGTTGCGAACGAATTTAATCTGGATTCGTAACTAGCATATTGCAATTTTTCAGGTTTCTTAACACTTTTTAGTCCCAAATGGCTAAGTTCATATGCCGTCGGGTTTCCTGAATATCTTAAAAATCGATGGTCATTAAAATCAAATGACTCGTGATATTGTAAACCATAGGGACAAGATATATTTCTACCTCTTCGTTTTGTGCGTAGAACTTTATCAGGATCAGCTCCAATTGGTACACTATCACAATGTTCATTGCGGATAAATCTGCACTGTCGAGAACGTATCTCATAAATTTGTATGGGAATATCGCCCTCTCTCCAACGATTTGTCACCAATTGACATTCAAAGCATCTCACTGTATCTATTTCACCTGTATAATAGAATCCTGCAGCTGCAAGACTGGTAAGGTCAAACGAAGATACAGGCCAACTTCGAAAACTCGAACGTCTTACTGCTTCAAGACGATAATCATCATAATTTTCTTGAAAGCCACGCGACGTGGATGGAACTGGCGACATTAGATGAACCGGCAGCATTGGATGAACCGGCGCCATTTGTACCGGAAACATTTGTTGCATTGACGACGTCGAAGGTATCGGTGATGTTAAATCCACCGCTATGGCTGGGAATATTGATGGTACCGGTACGGCAAAATTATCCGCCGACAGTAAATTAAACGCCGATGTTGAATTAATCGACGAAGTTGAATCAACCGACGCAGTTGAATCAACCGACGAAGTTGAATCAACCGACGAAGTTGAAACAGCCGACGAAGTTGAATTAACCGACGTAGTTGAAGTAACTGACGAAATGGAAGTGACTGATGAAGTTGAATCAACCGACGCAGTTGAATCAACCGACGCAGTTGAATCAACCGACGAAGTTGAATTAACCGATGAAGTTGATTCAACCGATGAAGTTGGATCAACCGATGAAGTTGTATCAACCGATGAAGTTGAATCAACCGATGAAGTTGGATCAACCGATGAAGTTGAGTCAACCGATGAAGTTGAATCAGGACAAGATA
The DNA here is from genome assembly GCA_911387925.2 of Bombus hypnorum. Classification (NCBI taxonomy): domain Eukaryota; kingdom Metazoa; phylum Arthropoda; class Insecta; order Hymenoptera; family Apidae; genus Bombus; species Bombus hypnorum. Next base: position 10,684,639 of record OU427031.1, read on the forward strand.
TATTTCTACTTCTTCGTTTTGTGCGTAGAACTTTGGCAGGATCTGCTCCAATTGGTACATTATTACAATGTTCATTGCGGATAAATCTGCACTCTGGAGAACACATCTCATGAATCTGCATGGGAATATCACCCTCCGACCAGTGACTTGCCACCAATTGACATTCAAAGCATCTCACTACATCCAAGTTTCCAGTATAATAGAATCCTGCAGCTGCAAGACTGACAGGGTCAATGTAATATACAGGCCAATTTCGAAAACTCGAACGTCTTGCTTTTTCAAAACGATACGCATCATAATTTTCTTGAATGCCACGCGACGTGGTTGGCACTGAATCATCTGACAATGTCAAAGGAACAGGCAGTAATTCTTCATCTTCTGAGGATTCTGTATCATGTTCCATCAAATATCGGAAGTTGATTGTAGGAATCATTTTATCCATTTTAATTGTAATTTAATGCGCCTTCAAACCTATTTAAAAGAAAAAGAAATTGAAATATCTAGTAATTGTAACAAGCCGATATTATCGAAGTAATCTCAGTTCCGTGTGTTTTAGCGCAAAAGTTAAAAATTGTCTTTGAAGAATTACAGCGATTTTATTTGATATTTCGAAGCGTTTTAAGGATCCCGAAACTTTCTGTACAATTTACATAAATTCTTTCGCTAAGACATTTTGACTTACAAATGGTAAAACATTTTTAGTTAATTTATTTTCAAGAAATATATATTACATTATTATATTATATTTCATTATATTATATTATATTATATTATATTATATTATATTATATTATATTATATTATATTATATTATATTATATTATATTTGTATTAAAATTTATATTTATTTTAAGAAATATATTAAATATATTCCAAACTAAACTTACGAATATCAAATGTTCGCGTTCCGCTTCAACAGCTCTCCAATTCTTCAAATGGAATCTTGACAAATATTTAATATCTTATTCTTGTTTAATTTATATTTTTAGATTTACTAAAATCGTACGAACGAGCCACACAAACTCTTCGACCATCAGTGTAATACTGAACCTTGCTGCTAGTATATGCCGAGAAGGTACTACCCGCTTTCCAGAAATCTTGTCCCTACCCACAGTACCCGGTAGCAATATACTCCTTCCATGCACTATAAGGCATGCCCACTGTGCCGAGTGGGCAAGTTGTCGACCAATCAAATTTCATCGATGCTCCGCCCCATACTGTACTCTACTCTACTCTACTGTATTGTGTAAAACAAACGATGCGCGCTAGGTACAGTGTGAAAATATATCTCTTATTTATTTATTTTCGAAAATGATGCCGCTTTTGAACGAATTCTTATTTGCTCCGTTTTCACTTGGCAATATTAACATGTTGTTTAAAATATTAGTAAAAACTGCTACGGAGCCTAGAGAGTCAAAGAGAACGTCAGAAAATTACAATTTATTATTAACAGATATGATTAAAGAGAAAATTATGATAGACGCTTGCTAAGATGTGTTACGTCGCATGGCACATCTGCACCCCAGCCGACGCTACCTGGCAGAAAGCGGCCCTACTACCTTCTTCCCGACCCTCAATAAACTCAAGGACCGGCCATCAAACGTCCACTTTTAGCTAATGGTTTCCACATGTTTGCCAATCAACCTATTTGGCTAGAAGTATTTTCGGTTTATGTCCGGATTTAGGAAAAGTCCTTAGTTTATTAGGCTATTAAAAAATCACGGAAAAGCAGGTAGTCACCGACCGGGAAAACCCAACCGAAAACGACTGGTTTTCCCCAGGAATGAAGTCACCCCCGACCCACCGTGATGGGAGACTTCCTTATATCCTTCTTCATTAGAATGGTTCGCAATAAATCAGCAGCGCGGATAATTACCCTCACTTTCTAACGCCAGATGTGAATAACGAACCCTCGTCCTTCGGTCAAAGGACACCCCCACCTCAAGCTGTCCTTCAGTAGGATATAAGAGCGAAGAGAGGCTCGATCAAGAGACTCCAGTTCAGACATCAGATCAAGCCAGTCTACCTCCAGGATCCACGCAAGTCAGTCTCCAACAAGGATCCATCCAAGTCAGTCAGTCAACAAGGCGAATACAGTCAGGTCGTATTGTATCACATATTCATCTTGTATCACACCAAGTTGTTTGGATTGTACAAATATACACAACCTGTCAACCGCAGCGTTGTCCACAATTTAACTACCATTATTATCCCAAAAGAAATAAGGGATCGCACGATTCGTGGCGTCGATCAGTCAATCGTAACGGGAATTTACGCCTCCCGTTGACGCGCTTCTTCGAGATCGCGTCTCCCCGCGAACGTACGAAAATACAAGATGTTCTTATCGAGTTTTCGTAATATCTCTAGTTCGACATCGTCTTCCTACAATTCCTACCGGAATTTCTATAACGTTCTGCTTTAGATTTGCAATATTCGTCAACTCCTAATCTGTACATTAACTCTGTTAGGTGGCCACCGTCCTAAGTAAATACTCTATGCACAAGACAGTACGATCCCTGTTTGAAGGTAGTTATAATTTTTGTAGAAGGATAATTGCTAATCATTACATGTGTAATTTTACTTTATGGCATCCTATACCTTATGGTGTATACCCAGCCTCGGTATTACTCATCGCGGAATAATAAAATTACTTTTACAAATAAGTACGCAGTTTTTCAATATGTGAAACATCTGACTCAGGGTTTCTGCAGGAAAATTCAAGCGTTTGTAACATTTTATAAATTTATTTAGAGATAAAGTTATCTCGCGATGTGAATAGTAGAACGCTGTAGCATTATGTTATATTACATTATACATATTATATCATATTATATATATACATATCGCAATCATATATCGTCGGCGGCACATTTCGCAAATGTTCCCTGCAACAATATACCATCGTTTGGCATTAAAAGTGTTAATTGCGTATGCACTAGATGATAGTAAAAACGAAGAATAAAGATATTCGGGCAAAACGCAATATACTGAGCTTGAAAAGCAGTAATATCTTGAAGAATAACGAGGGAAACGTTCTCGTCTGACAAATGCAAAAAAAAGTATCGACGAAGTAAATTGACGATATGTCTATGTTTTGTTACTAACAATCCTGAAATTGCTAAAGTGAGTCCATCATTCTCATAATTGAATTTTCTAGCAGCTTTTTATTTTCGTGTTCAATGTAGCGGCGTATCTATGGTATCCGTTTACTCTCATATCGCTTGTTTTTCTAAGTTTTCGTTATTTTTCTCTAGCATCTTGCATTCGATGCGTCTTAGGCATCAAATATTCTGAGCTGGAAATCTAAACTGGCTTTTGTTGAGATCAATGTCATGTTGGTTCCTACATCCAGCGTTGGTGCAAGTGCATGAGATTCTCTTCTGCTCTTCCCCGTCCGTCACGTCTTCTTTATCTAAGTATCCCGTGTGTTGTAAATGGCTGTATAAGGTGATGAAATACACAGCATATAAAACTAATCTGTATGAATCAATTGAATATCAAAACCCAAACCAATGCAATAACAGCTTTAAACAACATCTGAAAAGCTATAAGATCCAAGAAAACAACTTGCAAACAAAAGTGTTGTATATCAAAAAATTCAAGGTTTAATTATAAATTAATATATAAAGATTACTCAGAACAATTTTCAATGATTTTCTATGCAATAATAGAATAATTCTATATAACAACTTTCTCCGTTTTCGTTTGCGCATTTACATTCTTTTTCATTTCTACAGTTCGAAAATCACGCTTTTCATTCGATTCGCATTTTTTTCCGAAAGACGATATAAATATTTTCTCCCACGTACTTAACAAACGAAGGTTAAAGGTATTCTTAAACGTTTTCAACCTTTCTCAAATTTTTTAACAGCTTTCCTAGGAAACATATTATATATTAGTTAACTAAGTTTAACAAATATGCATTATGTACTTGTATGTGCAAATGAAATAATATACATGCACTTAATTTAAAGAAATGGTGAAAAGTTATGAAATTTAGTCTAAATACATCCCTTACTTTCTTTACTAATCTACGCAGTTATTGTGTATAGCAAAGAAATGGCACCAAATACAAAATTCCAATCACTTGATCTCAGCGTTTAACGATGGTCGGTTGACTCTTATTACTATTTATTAAAATCGATTTCCCCAAAATATAATTTTCCTAATCAAAATAATATATATCTATTAGAAATAGAAAGAGATACATCGAGTATTGTTCTTCTTTTATCTTCCTCTTTTTCCTCTTTTTTCGCTGTTTCTTATCAGAATTCTATAATCCACAGAAATCCACATCAAAATCTTTATTTCCCACCAAACGCGGCCGTAATACCTAACTGCAATGTTTCATTGTTGGGAATTTAGAATCTCTAATTTGGCAAATGTGTATATACGCACGTGTATGTACATTATTTGACATTCGCTATCGTGAATTGTTCTTCAAAAGCTTTTCTATATTGTTTTATCAAAAAATTTTAGATTGACTTATGTGCAACTATCTACCCTATTCTATAAATTATTTCAAGAAATGTAAGTATAACCGCTGTTTCTCGTTTAATGTATTATATGAAAATATATAATACTGTTATATCAGTAAATTCGTTATTTCCGTTGGTTTGTAGGCATGTCTGTTTTTGGATTGGCAGATGATAAAAAATCAGTGATTCAAAAAGAATTTATTAGCTTTTATTAATTATATGTAATGTCGTGATGAATGATATATTACAAGGAATGGACGATACAGGTGTTAATCAGACAGATAAAACGATAGTTGTTCAACCTGAACTAAACGCAGAAAATATACAGTAAACAACACAACGAAATACTTAATTGACGACCCGACTTTCATAAACGCAATCACACTCTCTCTCTCTGGCTTCTCGATTCACACGCCGTGACCTCTCAACTCACACTGCCGCATCTCTTTTGTCTTTTCCAAGGCCTACTATACACGTGTTCCGCAGACGCACGCGGCCAGGGTCGCGTAGGCCCTTTCTACGAAACTATGTATTTGAAACGGCCGATGACACATTGATGGACCCGACAGCGTCTCGGCTCTCGCGACATTGTTCATAGTTAGCCCGATGTTTCTTAGATCCTTTTCCCCGATACTACATATATCTAATTATATATTATTATTTTATTTGTTACATACTAAAGCTGCTTTAATGTATAAGTGTAAAAATATAATATGTTATGTCATAGCATATTGGTAATATTTTTTATACTAACTTAGTACGCTTAAGAACACATATGATACATTTCTATTTTTGCTTATAAAGATACATTTACATACGGAATGGCTGTAAAATTGTTGTATTCTTGATGTGCGATAATACTTTATTAGTAAGTACACTTTTTTTTCCTTTGGAATTATGTAGAATTGAACGCTCTTTTAGCCAATCACTCAATTCACTATTCTTCATTTGATCCAACTGATTCATTTTTACCATTGTCTGCACAATATTGTTTTGATTCTGTTTAATAAATTATTGGATAATTATATGTAATTTTAACTTAATCATACAGAATTTAGGAACATAAATGTGTGTATACTGGTGCAGATGTGCTGCTATCTTTATCAGATTTAGCTTTTCATAGTTTCTCCTTGAGTATTAAATGTTTTTGTCTTTGATCTTTTTCCTGCGGTAGCTATTTTTAAATAGAGAAGATTACAAGCGATGCATAAACTATGAAAATATAAGTAAAAGAAAAAGCAAGCTACGATCCTTATGATTTGAAATATATATGTCGGGTTTACGTTAGAATTAGAGTTATGGGCGTGAAACGAATCTTCGTTTGGTCTACACGTGTCGTTAAGCAATAGAGAAGACATCGACTAGTGCAAGTACGATTATCATAGAACTGGACAAGTAACCGCTGTAATTAGTTACTCGAGAAACTAATGACAATGATCCTAGGTTCCATAACGAATCCGCGGTCGACGGGATGGTAGATTAACGTGCTCGCAAATTCGAAGTCGGACTCTTGGTTAAAACGTGAAACATCCACCGAGCGTACAGATTCTAAGTAACTCGCTAATACGACCTCACGAGAGAGAATGAATCTCCGTCGCGATGATGCTACAGAGGAAAACTATAATGGGGTGTGTCTAAGGACACGAGATGATCGGATTCGTCGAGGAAAGCCTTCGTTCAGAAAGTAAGGGAAATTGGCGTTGCTGCTAATTGGTAAATCTCCATATCGGTGGTTAGAAAAAGATGCTAGCCCCTCGGGAGAAAGTTGCTAGTGGGAGACGCCGTTCGTTGAAAAATAGGTCTCTCCTATCTTCTCGTAGCTGGGACAAGGACTGTTTGTTTGAAGGACTTTAGTCAACTAAATCCTAAGATTTATAACGGGCCCTCAGGCTAGCTGAACATGTACTGCGGAGACGCATCGACATCTGGCAATCATCTTACTCGAAGAATAGGGTCTGCGTGTAGCGAGCTACGGGACAGAAACCGTTGGAATATTTACTGTCGCGTGCCGCCACAAATATTTCTTTTAAGGAGAGCTATAGAATTACTCCATACCTTTATTAGACAAAGGGCTCATCCCGTGACCGCGGCTACGTTCGGCGACTGGCTGTCGCCTCGAGCCCAAGCTCACTATCATAAATCTCGAACAAATACAATCGGATCGAAAGACGACAATTGTTTAATCACGCCTATGATAGAATCTAGATTACGGTGTTAAGGGATTTTCCCGAAGATCCAAAGGGGAGGCTCCGATGTCCTTTCATCTCCGACATATATATATGGGATAGTGTGACGTCTGGGAAGGACGTGGCTGCATGTTTATAAACGTTGTCAAGAATTGTTAATGTTGTCAAGGAGTGTTGTGAGCGTTACCAAGGTTTGTTAAGGGAAACAAGAGCGTGGTAATTGCTGTCAGAGTTGAATCTATCGTGGTCGAGAGTAGTTCGTCGTGTTGTTGTGACGTAGAATTAGTGAGAAACGTATTCGCGAAACGCGATATTATATTCGACTTTGTGAGAGTGCAACGATATTGTGTTTAGCATACTGTTTTCTGTTAACTTATAATACAACATTCCTACTTATATGTATATATATATATATATATATATATTAATTTATTTATTTTACTAACAAAAAGGGAAATAAAATAAAGAATACTTAGTTAGATGCGGAAAAAGTTAACTTTATTCAGATAAAATATGATAAATGATACAAATTAGTGTTTAATTAAGTAACGCTGAAAATACAAGGAAAGCCAAAAATATACAGAAAGAATGTATTTATTGATTACATATATATATATATATATATATATATATATATATATATATATATATATATATATATGTCGGAGAAGGGTTGTGGGCGTTTGATGAATCCCCGTTGGGACTGGCCATCGTTGCGGTATAACAAAGGCACGGTGCGCTAGCACAAGTGTGGATACTACAAACGGAACGATCAACCGCGGCGGTAGGGCACTCGCGACGCTCGTGATATTGGTCTTAGGTTCAATAACGAATCCGCGGCCAACGGGATGATAGATCTACTTGTTCCCAAAACTGGCTCAAACGTGTAACACTCGCGTAAGGTGTAACCCTCCGCGTCGATGAGGTCGCAAAAAAAGAATGAAGTTCCGTTCCGATGATGCCGCGGAGGAAAACTATGATGGGGTGTGTCTAAGGGCACGACATCATCGGATTCGTCGAGGGCAGTCTTCGTTCGGAAGGTAAGGGAAATTGGCGTTGCTGCTAATTGGTCAATCTCCATATCGGTGGTTAGAAAAAGATGCTAGTCGCCCTCGCAGGAAAGTTGCTAGTGGGAGACGCCGTTCGTTGAAAAATAGGTTTCTCCTATCTTCCCGTAGCTGGCACAAAGACTGTTTGTTTGAAAGACTTTAGTCAACTAAATCCTAAGATTTATAGCGGCCCCTCAGGCTGGCTGAACATGTACTGCGAAGACGCATCGACATCTGGCAATCATCTTACTCGAAGAATAGGCTCTGCGTGTGGCGAGCTACGGGACAGAGACCGTTGGAATGTTTACTGTCGAGTGTTACAACTATTTCCTTTTCAAATCGAGATATAGAGTTACTCCATGCCTTCGCTAAACAAAGCGTTCATCCCGTGACCGCGGCTACGTTCGGCGACTGGCTGTCGCCCCGAACCCAAGTTTATTATCACAAATCGCAATCAAGTACAATTTAATAGAATGACGGCAGATTATTTAGTTATAATAAGCTTTAGTTACAATTCTACGGATTTTCTCGAAGTTCCCGAGGGGAGGTCTCCGGCGTCCTCTCGTCTCCGACATATATATATATGTAATTATGTATATATATAAATTAGCTTATTCATATCTATATAGATTCTATATACCTATATATCTATATATGTTCATGTATATATGTACATATGTGCATGCATTACGCGAAAAATGTACGGCTAGTGGCTTTAATTTCTCTTTGGCAAATTATGCGTAGTGCGAAAGCTGGTGAACAGTGATGGCAAGTTGCTAGATGATCACAAGGTAGGAATATAATTGACGCTTCTCGTTCCGTGCAAGCTTTGCACGAACGATCATCTTGCAATGCTCGATTTTCTGGCTCCAGAGCAGCTGAAATAGTAAACGGTATATTTAAATATAATATATAATAAAATTTATTATATGCATACGGATTGTATAGAAATTAACGAATCTGTGTTTTTATTTTTATTACTTACCCATTTTCTCAACGAGAGTCATTTCATTAGTATAATTTTCACTATTGGATCTCTCAGGATTCCCACTTGCAATTTCTATTGGTGCCTGAAGTAAATATAATGTACATAAGTATATATTGCTATCATCAATTATACACATTGTTAATTATATATATTGTTCAGGGTATAAGTTTTTATACTTACACCTTCAGAAGTTTCATATAACTCCTGGCCTGTTACTTTATTAACATATTCCCAGCCCCGTACTGTTAATAAATAAGAACAGCTGGGAGACGAAACTGCGTGCTGTTCCCATGGTTCATCTTCTGGTCTCCAATTTCCTATACCAATTCCACAATGGTAACAGGTAGTGCAATCATTTACTCCGGTGTGGTAGAAGCCTGCATGGGCTAATTCTTCACTTGTCTGTGTCATATACGTAGGCCATGTTGCGAACGAAGTTAATCTGGATTCGTAACTAGCATATTGCAATTTTTCTGGTTTCTTAACTCTTTTTAGTCCCAAATGGCTAAGTTCATATGCCGTCGGGTTTCCTGAATATCTTAAAAATCGATGGTCATTAAAATCAAATGAATCTTGATATTGTAATCCATAAGGACAAGATATGTTTCTATTTCTTCGTTTTGTGCGTAGAACTTTAGCAGGATCTGCTCCAATTGGTACATTATTACAATGTTCATTGCGGATAAATCTGCACTCTGGAGAACACATCTCATGAATCTGCATGGGAATATCACCCTTCGACCAGTGACTTGCCACCAATTGACATTCAAAGCATCTTACTACATCCAAGTTTGCAGTATAATAGAATCCTGCAGCTGCAAGACTGACAGGGTCAATGAAAGATACAAGCCAATTTCGAAAACTCGAACGTCTTGCTACTTCAAACCGAAAATCATCATAATTTTCTTGGACGTCACGCGATGTGGATGGAACCGGCGGCATTTCTACCGAGAATATCTGTGGCATTGTCGACGTGGACGGTATCGGTGATGTTAAATCAATCACCCTTGCTAAAGGTACAGGGGATGGTATATCAACCATAATTACTGGAAGTACCATGGATGTTGAAGGTGCGGCTAACTCATCCGCCGATATTGAATGACCCGGCGGATTTGAATCGTCTGACAATGTCGAATTAACAGGCAGTAATTCTTCATCTTCTGAAGATTTTGTATCACCTTCCAACGAATATCGGAAGTTGATCGTAGGAATCATTTTATCCATTTTAATTGTAATTTAATGCACCTTCAAACCTATTTGAAAGAAAAAGACTTTGAAATATCTACTAATCGTAAATGACTTAAGAAATATTATACGTGTACAATTGATCAAAGAAAAATAAATTACAGACAAAACTTACGAATATCAGATTTTCGCTTTCCGCTTCAACAGCTCTCCAATTCTTCAAATGGAATCTTGACAAATATTTAATATCTTATTCTTGTATATTCTTAATTTATAGATTTACTAAATCGTACGAAGGAGCCACACAAACTCTTCGACCATCAGTGTAATACTGAACCTTGCTGCTAGTATGAGCCGAGAAGGTACTACCTGCTTTCTAGAAATCTTATCCCAACCCACAGCACCCGGTAGCACTATACTCCTTCCATGCAATATAAGGCATGCCCACTGTGCAGAGTGGGCATGTTGTCGACCAATCAAATTTCATCGATGCTCCGCCCCTTCCTGTACTCTACTCTACTCTACTCTAACTCTACTCTACTCTACTCTAACTCTACTCTACTCTACTCTAACTCTACTCTACTCTAACTCTACTCTACTCTAACTCTACTCTACTCTAACTCTACTCTACTCTAACTCTACTTTACTCTAACTCTACTCTGCTCTAAGTTTACTCTACTCTAACTCTACTCTACTCTACTCTACTCTACTCTACTCTACTCTACTCTACTCTACTCTACTCTACTCTACTCTACTCTACTCTACTCTACTCTACTCTACTCTACTGTATTGTGCAAAATAAACGATGCTCGCTAGGTACATGTGGCGGCACGGGCCACGGAACTTTCTTATGGCTCTGGATACAAAGCACTACGCCGCCAAAGCGAAGCACCGACGTGTCCAATGAACTATCGATATCGTCACGCTCCTTCCGCCGAATTCTGGAAAGAGCATACACGTGCCAGCCGCGGCGGTACATCTATTGAACGCACGCTAGTGGGGGATATCGATGGGCAACGAAGGGTAGAATCCGTGCGATCCGGAACAAAAGGACAGTCAGTCGGACTTGAGCCGTGAAGTAAATAACTCCTGAGTACATTGCATAACAAAGCGTCGTTTGAACATTGAGTGTCTATTGTTACTTGTTAATCGTTACTAGTTATTTGTTGATCGTATCTGTTAATTGTAATTTGTTGACTCTATTTGTTAATTCGTTCTTAATAAGCTATTGTTAGTTAAACGTCGTGGTATTACTTATGCACCCATCACGACTATCATCTCCAATTGGTTACTACCGCCGCGATATATAGTGAAAGAGGTGACCGTGATAGTGCTATCGTTTCTTTTGACCACCGATATTGAGTGCACCGCGACGATGGAAAATAATGCTCAGGGAACTTCAGCCAGCCAGGTGATCAGCATGTCTCCACTGCTGCCCACGAACATGGCGGCATGGTTCGCCCTTCTGGAGAGACAATTCGAGGCAGCGCGGATTACGGAGGACAACATAAAGTACGTGACGCTAGCAAAATGCCTCAATGATCACCAGCTTCTGGACGTCGAAGACCTGATGACGAACCCCGCAGAGACCGGACGCTACGAAAAATTGAAACACGCGCTCATTCGCATATTATCCGATACGGACGCGACCCGGATAAAGAAGCTGGTGGAATGCGAAGAGATGGGAGATAGAAAGCCATCTCAGTTTTACCAACATTTGAAAAAACTCTCCAGCCCCTCCATGCCCGATGATTTTACCCTCACGCTGTGGAGGAACCCATTACCCGCCCGCATCAGGCGTATCCTCGCCGCTGTCACAGGTGAAATTCGAGCTGCCATATGATAAACCAAACTTCCGAGCGCCTTATCACGTGTGACCGTCCGGTCAACGTCCGTTCTCAGCTGCCTGGGTGGCATTCGATCACTCTAGCCGTTCTCCGAAATATATGATAAGTACAAACAAATATTTCTCCCACTCCAACGAATAAAGGGGTATAAATGCTCCCTTCAAAATCATCCTGCCAGTCTGAAATTATTCTCAACTAGCCCAAGTATCAAAAGTGTATCATCGCGAACCGAAAATTATACGGTATAAATTGAGTAAAAATAAAAGAACTCGATCTCCTGTACGGAAATTGACAAGTTTCTTGTTTTTACCTTAATTCTTACGCTACACCGCAGTCGACGACTCGGATCCGGGAAGGTTATTGCTGCAAGCGGATTTGATCGCTGAAGAATTCAAAGAAGATTATCAGCGTACCGCCCGAATAACAGCTGTAGGGGACCCACCAGCGCAAAACCCTGGAACATACGAACCGATGTCCGCCGCACTCAACGTGGTGAGCGAGCGAATGTCACATTTGCAGGCACAGATAGACGCATTGAGCATCACTAATCATCGTCGACCACGACCGCGATCACGCTCGCGTTCGCGATACCACCGACGTTCGCGCTCCCGAGGTCCGCCGCGGCAATACGGTCTTTGTTTCTGCCATGCAATGTTCGGAGAACGCGCGAGGAGCTGTCGTTTCCCATGCACGTGGAAGTCGAGAAACGAGACCAGCCGTCCGTAGACGCGGCTGACGACGACGGCCTGAGATCCCGCCACATCTTCGTTACGGACAAGGGAACGAAGATTTCGTTCCTTGTAGACACTGGCGCCGACATCAGCGTATACCCCCGAAGCAAAATACATAGGTACGTCAAGAAAAACGCGTACGAGCTGTTCGCGGCCAATGGGACGCGTATCGCAACGTATGGTACCACTGCGATTTGCCTTAACCTGTCCCTAAGACGAGCCTTTAAATGGACCTTCGTGATTGCTGACGTTCAAACGCCTATCATAGGCGTAGATTTTTTGAGCCATTATGGGTTGCTCGTGGACCCGCGAAATAAACGACTCCACGACACGAGAACCCAATTATCATCAAGGGCACATGCTGCCACGACCGAAGAAGCATCTATTAAAACCGTAATCAGCAAATCGGTTTACCATCAACTTTTGGCGGAGTTTCCAGATCTAACTCGTCCACCGGCCTTTGGACGAGAGAAAATCCGACACAGTGTGGTACACCACATAGAAACCACACCCGGGCCACCCGTCTACAGTAAACCCCGACGTCTCACACCGGATCGTCTCAGACAGGTCAAGGCCGATTTTGCAGCAATGATCGAGCAAGGAGTGATGCGGCCATCGAAGAGTCCATGGGCATCACCCCTGCAAGTCGTCCCAAAAAAGGACGGAAGTGTAGACCATGCGGCGACTATCGTGCGTTGAACGCTCGCACCATACCCGACAGGTACTCCCCACCGCATATTCATGTATTCGTATAGATGTATTTGGCAGCAAATGTGGGGTAGAAAGCGCATCAAATTGTCGACATATCTCCAATGGAAACGGAGATACGTTCAATTTAAGGTAGAATCTGCAAAATTGCAATTGCGCTGGATTTGGCAGGACACTGAGTTGATATAGCGCAAACGGTCTGATGTGCACTGTATTTGGCAGCAAATGTGGAGTATAACGCGGATCGAATTGTCGTCATATGTCCAGTGGAAACGGACATATGTTCAGTTGAATATCGAAGGCTGGATATGCAGTACAACTATAACATTGGATTTGACTTCGACCCGATATGACATAATGTAAACAGGAGCAAGTCCGCTGAATTTGGCAGCGAATGAGGAGTAACACGCGCTATGACTTTTCGAGATATCACCAATAGTAGTGTAGATACGTTCAATTGAGTATTTAACGCAGAATCTGCAAAATTGCAATTACGCTGCATTTGGCAGGGCCCAGAGTGGGCATAGCGCAAACCGGTTGATGTGCGCTGTATTTGGCAGCAAATGTGACGTATAATGCGCATAGAATTGTCGAGATATCTGGAATAAAAACTGAGATACTTTCAATTGAATGTTTCCGGAAGAATCTCCAAAACGGCAAATGCACTGGATTTGGCAGGACACAGAGTTGGCATTGTGCAAACCAGTTGATATGCGCTGTATTTGGCAGCAACTGTGGCGTATAACGAACATCGAGTCGTCAACATATCTCCAATGGAAACGGAGAAACGTTCAATTGAATTTTGATGCCTGAATATGCAGTACAGCAATAATATTGGACTTGACCGCGACCTATGTTGACATAATGTAAACAGGAGCAGGTGCGTTGTATTTCTCAGCAAATGTGGAGTAGAGCGCGCATCGAATTTTCGACATATCTCCAATGGAAACGGAGATACGTTCAATTGAATATTTCCGGGAGAATCCACAAAACGGTAATTACGCTGGATATGACTGGGACCTGAGTTGAAATAGCGCAAGCTGGCTGATGTGCGCTGTATTTGGTAGCAAATGTGGAATAGAAAGCGGATCGACATGGCGAGATATCTGGAATAGAAACTCAGATACGTGAATTGTATATTTCAGGCTGAATCTCCAATACTGCTATAACGCTGTATTTCACCGGGCCCAATTTTAGCATAGCGCAAACCAGCCGTAGGGCGTTGTATTTACGAGCCAATGAGGAGTATAACGCGCGTCGAATTTTGGACATGCTCCCAATAGCAGCGGAGATACGTTCAACTGAATACTGAAGCCTGAATATGCAGTACTGCAAAAACATTGGATTGAACCTCGCCCCGAGTTGACATGATGTAAACAGGAAGAGGTGCGCTCTATTTGGCAGCAAATGTGGAGTATAACGCGCATCGAAATGTCGAGATATCTGGAATAGCAACTGAGATACGCACAATAGAATATTTGAGACTCTATCTGCAAAGCTGCAATAACGCTGTATTTGACAGGGCCCAGAGTTGCCATAAAGCAAACCGAATGGCGTGCGCTGTACTTTGCAGCATATGTAGAGAAGTGCGCGCATCGATTTGTCGACATATCTCCAATGGAATCTGAGATACGTTCAATTGAATATTTCCGGCAGAATCTCCAAAACGGCAATTACGTTGGATATGACAGCACACAAAAGTTGACATTGCGCATACCGGATGATATGCGCTGTATTTGGCTGGAAATGTGGAGTACAACGGGCATCGAGTTGTCGAGATATCACCAATGGCAGTGTAGAAACGTTGAATGAAATATTGAATCCTGAATATGGAGTACTGCCAAAACATTGGATTTGACGTCGACCCAAGTTGACATAACGTAAACTGGAACAAGGGCGCTGTATTTGGCAGCAAATGTGGAGTATAACACGCATCGAATTGTCGAGATATATGGAATGGAAACTGAGATACGTGCAATTGAATATTTCAGGCCGATTCTCGAAAACTGCAACATCGCATATTCAGGCTTCAATATACAATTGAACGTATCTCCGTTTTCATTCGAGATATGTCGACAATTCGATGCGTGTTTCACACATTTGCTGCGAAATACAGCGCAGATTAGCCGCTTTACGCTATGCCAACTATGGGTCCTGTAAAATACAGCTTTATTGCAATTATGAAGATTCTGCCTGAAATATTTAATTGAATGTATCTCCGTCTCTATTGGAGATTTGTGGACTATTTGATGCGCGACATGTCGCACACTTTCTGCCAAATACAGCGCACATTAACCGGTATGCGCGATATCAGCTATGTATCCTGCCAAATCCATTGTAATTGCAGTTTAGAATATTTAGGCTTAAGTATTCAACTAAACGTATCTCCGCTGCTATCAGCCAGTTTGCCCTAGGCCAACTCAGTGTCCTGTCAAATTCAGCGTTATTGCAGTTTTAGAGATTCTGCCTGAAATACTCAATTGCACGTATCTCAGTTTCTATTGGAGATATCTCCACAATTCGAAGCGCGTTCTACTCCACATTTGCTGCCAAATACAACGCAGGTCGTTCGGTTCGCGTCATGCCAACTCTGGGCTTTGTCGGATACAGCATTATTGCAGTTTTGGAGACTCTGTCTGAAATATTCAATTGAAGGTATCTCAGTTTCCATTGGAGATATCATGACAATTCGAAGCGCGTTACACTCCTCATTTGCAGCCAAATGCAGCGGACCTACTCCTGTTTACATTATGTCAACTCGGGTCGAGATCAAAACCAATGTTATTGCAGTACTGCATATCCAGGCCTCAATATTCAATTGAACGAATCTCCGTCTCCATTGGAGACATATCGACAGTTCGATGCGCGTTATACTCCTCATTCTCTGGCAAATACAGCGCACATCAAGTGGTTTGCGCAATGTCAACTCTTCGTCCTGCCAAATCAAGCGTAATTGGCGTTTTGGAAATTCTGCCTAAGATATTTAATTTCACGTATCTGAGTTTCGATTACAGATATCTCGACAATTCGATCCGCGTTCTACTTCACATTTGCTGCCAAAGACAGCGCGCATCAGCCAGGTTGCGCTATGTCAACTCAGGCCCCGCCTAATTCATTGTAATTGTAATTTTGCAGATTCTGTTTTAAATATTCAATTAAACGTATCCCCGCTGCTATTGGCGGTATGGCGATAATTCGATGCGCGTTATACTCCTCATCTGCTGCCAAATACAGCGTACTTCAACCGGTTTTCCTATACTTAAATCTGTGCCCTGTCAATGCCAGCGATGTTGCCGTTTCGGAGATTCCGCCGCAAATATTCAATTGATCATTTCTCCGTTTCCATTGGAGATATGTCGACAATTCGATGCGCGTTATACACCACATTTCCTGCCAAATACAGCGCACATAATTCGGTTTTCGCTATGTCAACTCTGGGCCGTGTCATATACAGCGTTCTTGCAGTTTTGCAGATTCTGACTTAAATATTCAATTGAGCGTACCTATACTGTTATTGGTGATATCTCGACAGTTCGATGCGCATTATACTGCACATTTGCTCCCAAATACAGCGCATATCAACCGATTTGCGCAATGTCAACTCCGTGTCCTGTCAAATCCTTTCTTTTTGTACGTGGTGAAATCCTCATGAACACTCCGCTGCTGCAGTAGTCGCGTAACAGCAGAGCAGTGTCGGACTCCTACCGACTAAAACTCCACGATGACCATCCTACGCGTATGACGGGGGTGCTCCAGGAACCTCTTATGAATTAACTTCAGTTGCACCCCTTCTCGCGTCCTCTTGTTCGGCCAGTCCTAGTACCTCTTGACTACTGAATTGGCGTTAGGGGGGGGGGGGGGGTCATTGCCCCTAGCGCTGTGGCTCCTTCCATTCGTGGTTCGTTGGGACGGCGGTGGGGCAGCTCTAGGTCGTCTGACTGCCATCCTTCTCCATCGTCTTATCCTACAAGGGTGAGAGTTTTTCTTCCTCTCCCTTTCCGCTCGCTCCTTCGCGAGCATAACTCGCTCGCAGAAGAGGCGGACGGCCTCGTATTCCTGTGGCCCTGTCAGCATCGCTTCTACAATCGCTGGGGGGGGGGGGGTCAATGTTCCTTTTATGGCGTGCCGCAGAGTGTAGCGGGGCAGCTCCCACGCCGGGCAGAGCTCCAGGGTGTGCTGCGCTGTGTCTCTGTCCTCTCCGCAGTGGTGGCAGATGTCCGTCGTTTCCCGTTTGATTCTCTTCAGAAACTCGCCGATCACGCCGTGTCCGGTGAGCACCTAGGTCATTCTGAACGTGAGCGGGAGGCCGCGGCGGCTTCTCCATGCCTCCCAGTTTGGGAGGATCGCCTCCGTGCCTCGATGTTCACCTCCCTCGTTGATCAGCTGGGATCGCCACAGGTCCCACGTGTCCTCCTCGGCGGCTCCTAAGTCGTTTGGAGCCGCCTGCTCGGTTCGATCTTCTCCCGGATGCCATACTCTCCGGTGGGTGTATCTCCTTTTGAGTGCTAGCGCCCGGAGTTCTCACGGAGGGGACGCGGCTAGGGTGGACGCCGACGCGTGGGACACCGTCCGGTATCCCCTAATGATTATAATGGCGGTTACCCTGTGTAGCCTCCTCAGGAGCCGGATGCTGCGACGGCTCGCCATCAGGTCGTCTGCCCATACTGGGGCACCATACATCACTCGAGACCGAACGACGCCCTCGTAAAGTCGGCGCACCGCGTCTCCCGCCCCGCCGATGTTCGGTAACAGGCCGCACAAGGCATTGGCAGCCGTCAATACTTTCGGAGTCAGGAAGTCGAAATGTGGCTCGAACGTCCACTGACTATTGATGACGAGACCCAGATATTTCATCTGCGGTCCCACCCGGGAGGTTTCGCCTGCCATGTTTATGCATAGGCCAGGCGGTGGGGTCCCTCGCCTCTTCTTATCGTAGAACCAGATGGCCTCCGACTTCGCAGGGGAGACCCTCAGGCCCAGTCCGTGCACAGCACGGATCGCGCAGGCCGTTGCGATTTCGCCGAGGCGCAGCGTCGCGTGCTAGCCACGTCCTCCGACCAGGACCAGCGTGTCGTCCGCGTAGCACACCATGGCCGCGCCTGGGGCAGCGGGCATCGCAGTACCTCGTCGTACGCAATGTTCCATAGGATCGGTCCCAACACCGAGCCCTGCGGGACTCCGCGCTCAACGGGTCGCCTTTCTTCCCCTTCCTTGCTGGTGTAGGATATCCACCTGTCTTCGAGATAGGCTCTGATCAGCCGGACGAGGTAGCTGGGAACCTCGAAGTGCTCCAGGGCCGTTAGAATCCTGTCCCATGGCATGGAGTTAAACGCGTTGACGATGTCCAGGGAAACCGCCAGCGCCACGTCGTTCCGGGAAACCATGTCCTCTGCCAGTGCCCGCACGCGTCTGACCGCGTCGATCGTCGAGCGTCCCTTCCGGAGGCCGTACTGGCTTTCGTGCCGACCTGGCACTTGACCTGCTATGTGTCGCTCCAGGCGGGTGGCGACTGCCCTCTCGAGTAGTTTGCCGGCCTCGTCTAGCAGGCATATCGGCCGGTACGCTGACGGCGAAGTCGTCGGTCGGCCCTCTTTATTGAGCAGGACCAGCCTCGCCGTTCGCCATGCCCGGGGGTAGGCTCCCTCTTTCAGGCATCTTGTGTACAGGCGACGAAGTCTGGGGGCCATAACTCCCATCACTTCCCCCCAGATCCGACCCGGGATTACGTCCGGGCCTGGCGCCACGTCGCGGGAGGTCATTCTTCTGGCCGCCTCCCATATCTCATCCTCGGTGACTCCCCAGTCATCCCTCCATTCCAACGTCCGTGTCGTTTCCCGCGGCTGTTCCGCCGCCGTGTCTTCTCGCGGGAGGAAACGCGTCCAGAAGATCCGCAGCAGCAGCGCAGGTTCTATTCCTATCGTTGCCAGGGGGCCCTTTGCGCGGAGTTTCCGCGTCACCGTCCTGTATGGCCTTCCCCATGGGTCAGCCTCGACTGTTTTAATTAGTTCGGACCAGGCACGGTTCTTCGCGTTTTTAATCTCCTTTTGCAGCGAGCGCCGTAGCACAAGGTACGCTCGGTAGCGCAGGGAGACTTCCTCTTCGTCCCGTCGTCGTCAGCGGCGGGCCCTTAGGTACTGTCTTCGGGCCCGGACGCATCTCGTCCTCAGCTCCGCGATGTCAGGGTTCCACCAGTAGACTGCCCTGTTGCGCACCGTGCCTGGCGCGGCACACGGCATGGATGCGTCGCAGATGGCTGTCATGGCTCGGCGGAGGATCCCGGCCGTCCTCGTCGAGGCCTCCCAGCTCCAAGCTGTTGCTATAGCGACCGCCTGGAGTAGATCTCCGTTCATCTCCTTTACCTTCCATCTTGGTGGTGGACGCGCGCGTCCCTTCCTCGGCGAGCCTGTCCTGTCAAATCCAGCATAGATGCCATTTTGTAGATTCTGCCGGAAATAAACAATTGAACGTATGAGTGTTTCTATTTCAGATATCTCGACAACTCGATGCGCGTTATACGCCACATTTGCAGCCAAATAGTGCGCACCTGCTCCTGTTTACATTATGTCAACTTGGGTCGAGGACAAATGCAATGTTGTTGCAGTACTGCATATTCAGGAATCAATACTTCATTGAACGTATCTACACTGCTATTGGTGATATCTCTTCTATCCCATGCGCATTGTACTCCACTTTTGCTGCCAAATACAGCGCACCTGCTCCTGTTTACATTATGTCAACTCGGGTCGAGGAAAAATGCAATGTTGTTGCAGTACTGCATATTCAGGTATCAATACTTCATTGAACGTATCTACACTGCTATTGGTGATATCGCGTCAATTCCATGCGCGTTGTACTCCACACTTGCTGCCAAATACAGCCGATCTGCTCCTGTTTACATTATGTAAATGTCGGTTCGATCTCAAATCCAATGTTAATGCAGTACTTCACCTCGAGCGTTCAATATTCAATTGAACATTTCTCCGTTCCTATTGGAGATATGTCGACAATTCGTTGCGCGTTATACTCCACATTTGCTGCCAAATACTGCGCAGATCAACCGATTAGCGCAATGTCAACTTTGTGTCCTGTCAAATCCAGCGTAGTGGGTGTTTTGGGGTTTCTACCTGAAATAATCAATTGGACGTATCTGTGTTTCTTTTAAAGATACCTTGACAATTCGATGCGCGTTCTAGTCCACACTTGCTGTCAAATGGAGCGCATCTGCTCCTGTTTACATTATGTCAACTGGTGTCGAGGTCAAATTCAATGTTTTTGCAGTACCGCATACTCAGGCTTCAATATTCAATTGTACCTACCTCAGTTGCCATTGGAGATATGTCGACAATTCGATGAGCGTTGTACAACACAGATGCTGCCAAATACAGCGCACATCAGGGGGTTTTTGCTACGTCAACCCTGGTCCGTGCCAAATCCATTCTAATTGCAGATTTGCATATTTAGTCTTCAGCATTCAACTAAGCGTATCCCCGCTGCTATTTCTAGAATGTCAACAATTCGATGCGCGGTATACTCCACATTTGCTGCCAAATACAGAGCACGTCATTCGGTAACGCTATGACTACTCTGGGCCCTGTAAAATACAGCGTTGTTGCAGTTTTGCAGATTCCGTCTTAATTATTGTATTGAGCGTGTCTAAGTTTCTATTCCAGATATCACGACAATTCGATGCGCGTTATGCTCTACATTTGCTACCAAATACCGCGCACATCAACCGGTATGCGCATGTCAACTCTGTGTCCTGTCAAGTCCAGCGTAATTGCCGTTTTGGAGACTCTGCCGGAAATATTCAATTGATCGTATCTCCGTTTCCATTGGATATGTATCTATAATTAGATGCGCGTTAAACTCCACATATTGCTGCCAAATACAGCGTCCATCAGTCGGATTGCGATATGTCAACTCTGGGCCCTGTCAAATACAGCGTTATTGCATTTTTGCAGATTCTGTCTTAAATATTCAATTGAAAGTTTCTCCGTTTCCATTGGAGATATGTCACCAATTCGATACGCGCTATACTCCACATTTGGTGCCAATTGCAGCGGACCACCTCCTGTTTACATTATGTCAACTCGGTTCGGGGTCAAATCCAATGTTATTGCAGTACTGCACATTCAGGATTCAATATTCCATTGAACGTATCTCGGTTTCCAACCGAGGAATCCAACCTGTCGAATCCATTGTAATTGCAGTTTACCATGTTTAGTCTAAAGTACTCAATTAAACGTATCTCCGCTGCCATTGGTGGTATGTCGACAACTCGATGCGCGTTATACTGCACATTTGCCGCCAAATACAGCGGACCTGCTCCAGTTTACATTATGTCAACTCGGGTTGAGGTCAAATCCAATGTTCTTGCAGTACTGCATATCCAGGCTTCAATATTAAATTGAACGAATCTCCGTTTCCATTGGAGATTTATCGACAATTAGATGCGCGATATACTCCACAGTTGCTGCCAAATACAGCGCACGCGTTTCTGTTGACATTATGTCAACTCGGGTCGGGGTCAAATCCAATGTTATTGCAGTTCCGCATATTCGAGCTTTAATATGCATTTGAACGTATCCACGCTGCTATTGGTGATATGACGAAAATTTGATGAGCGTTCTACTCCACATTTGCTACCAAATGCAGCGCACATCTTTCAGTACGCGTTATGCCAACTCTGGACACTGTCAAATACAGAGTTTTTGCTGTTTTGCAGATACTGTCTTAAATATTCAATTGAACGTATCTCCGTTTCCATTGGTGGTATGTCGACAATTATATGCGCGTAATACCCCACATTTGCTGCCAAATACAGCGCACCTGCTCCTGTTTACATTATGTCAACTTGGGACGAGGTCAATTCCAATGTTAGTGCAGTACTGCATATTCAGGATTCAATATTCAATTGAACGTATCTCGGTTTCCATCCGAGGTACGTCGACACTTCAATGCGAGTTATATCCCACATTAGCTGCCAAATACAGTTCACATCAAACGGTTTGCGCAGTGTCAACTCTGTACCCTGTCTAATCCATCGTACTTGTAGTTTACCATGTTTAGTCTTAAGTACTCAATTAAACGTATCTCCGCTGCCATTGGAGGTATGGCGACAATTCGCTGCGCGTTATACTGCACATTTCCTGCCAAATACATGGCGCGTCAGCCACTTTTTGCTATGTCAATCCTGGCCCCTTACAAATCCTTTGCTATTCAAGTTTTGCATATTTAGGCTTCAGTATTCATCTCAACGTATCTCCGCTGCAATTTCCGATATGACGACAATTTGTTGCGCGTTCTTCTCTACATGCGCTGCTAAATAAAGCGCACATCAGCAGAATTCCGCTATGTCAACTCTGAGCCCTGTCAAATACATTGAAATTGCATTTCTGCACATTCCAGGCTCAGTTTTAATTTGGACGTACCTACACTGCTGTTGGTAAAAGGACGACAATTCGAAGCGCCGTAAGCTCCACATTTGCTGCCAAATACAGCGCACCTGCTCCTGTCTACATTACGTCAACTCGTGTCGAGGTCAAGTCCACTGTATTTGCAGTGCTGCATAGTCAGTTTTCAATATTCAATTGAACTTATATACACCGCTATTCGTGATATCTCGATATTTCGATTCGCTTTATACGCCACATTTTCAGACAAATACTGCGCACATCTGACAGTTCACGCTATGTCAACCCTGGTCCCTGCCAAATCCTTGGTAATTGGACTTTCGAGGATACGTGCCTTGTGACTTTGCAGCGTTGACATGGTATACACTGTCAAGTCCAATTTCGACGATCTTTGTTGATGGACGGCCAGACGCAACATTTTGTCACCAGTTTCTGGGTAGCACGTATTCCGGGATGGGAAAGACCATGCAACGACTGAAATACGGCGCGATGCAGCGGCTCCGGTATATACGGTCCCGGGGTTTCGCATGTAAGATCACAATATATTCCGACGTCCTGATCGGGAAATCGTATTTTTTTCAATTTCAGCGCGCTAGAGCCTGAGTTAATAATTTGACGTACCTCTGCGTCATCCGCTTGCGCTGCTGCTAATCTTTGGTGTTCGACGGATTTCCCGATCGCTTCTATTCGTGATAAAGTATCGGCTACTGTGTTATGCATACCCTTACTATGTCGGACATCAGTCGTAAATTGTCCCACGTAGTCGAGCTGACGGAATTGTCTTCGCGAGCACTTGTCCGGATTTTGCTCAAACGCAAATATCAAGGGCTTATGATCTGTGTAGATCACGAAATCTCTCCCATCGGCGGCGTGTCTGAATCGCTTTACCGCCGTGTACATCGCGAGTGGCTCACGATCGTACGCGCTGTACTTCCGTTGCGCGAGGGATAATGATTTCGTCATGAAACCTAATGGCTGTCAGTTATCATTGACGCGTTGTTGGAGTACCGCTCGAATTGCGAAATCGGAAGCATCAACCACGAGGCCTACGGACGCACCAGGAATCGGATGCGCTAACATTGTCGCGTTAGGTAAGGCGCGCTTCGACTCACGGAAGCTCTTTCCGGTTTGTTCGGACCACATAACAGTCATGTTGCACTTCTATGTGCCCTTTAATTACCACTCGTTGAGTGGTTGCAGAATTTGCGCGGCCCCCGGTATGAATCGTCGATAAAAGTTGATCATACCGAGGTATCTTCGCAGTTCTTTAATAGTAGTCGGACGCGGTACTTTCATTATCGCTTCAACGCGTTCAGCCAGAGGTTTTATCCCCTCCGCGGTAACGGTATAGTCGAGGAATTTGATTTCGAGCACGCCGAATTCGCATTTCGCGAGATTTATGACGACCCCATATTCGTCGAGGCGTTTGAATAAAATCCGCAAGTGCTCGCGGTGTTGATCCTCGGTGTCGGACGCGATTAAAAAATCGTCGATATACGCGTAGACGAAATCGAGGCCTCTCGTGATTTCGTCCACGAATCTTTGACACGTTTGGGCGGCATTTCGAAGCACAAACATCATACTAGTCGCCTCAAAGAGACCGAAAGGAGTAGTAATCGCCGCTTTCGGTAAGTACTCAAGCGCGATGGGAATTTGATGGTAAACACGCACAAGATCAATTTTGGAAGAGATGTGCTTACCATACAGATTCTGAGTAAAGTCCTAGATGTGCCGCGGTGTGTATCTATCGGGAATAGTACGGGCGTTCAATGCCCGGTAGTCGCTGCACGGTCGTATACCTCCGTCCTTCTTGGGTACAATGTGCAAGGGTGATGCCCACGGCCTTCGCGATGGACGCATCACTCCTTGTTCCATCATTATTTCGAATTCCGCCTTTGCCTGCTTGAGTCGGTCAGGGGCTAGGCGGCGTGGTTTGGCGTGGACTGGGGTTCTGGGTGTCGTGCAGATATAATGCTGCACTCCATGCTTTGCTGAACTTCGCCGGAAGACGGGTGGTTGAGTGACCGCCGGGAATTCTGCCAACAAACGATGGTACAGAGGTTCTTCATCGATGGTCCTTATGGATCCTACGCCGGTCTCAGCTGCGAATCCCCTCGTGGACAGCTGCGTAGTCTTGTCCAGGAGCCGCTTGTTCCGCGGGTCGACGAGTAACCCGTAGTGGCTCAAGAAATCGACGCCGATGATGGTCGTTTTCACGTCGGCTATTACAAAACGCCATTTAAAGTCTCGACGCAAATCCAGATCGAGGGACATGGTGATAGTCCCATATGTCGCGATACGGGTTCGGTTCGCCGCGAACAGTTCATACGCGCTTTTACTCGCATGACCTCGTACCATACTGCACGGATAAACGCACGTGTCAGTATCAATTAGGAAAGCGACATTCGTTCGCTGGCCCCGAATATAAATGCGGCGGGTCGCTAAGCCGTCGTCGTTCGCCGCGTTTACGGGCGGCCTGACTCGTTTCCCTGCTTCCACCGACTCGAAGATCTACATTTTCGCGCCCGCTCGCGATACAGGTCGTGGCAATAGCACAGACCGTTCCGGGAATTCGAACGGCGACGAGGTCCCCTGGGAGAACGCGAACGCGCGTGTCAGCGGACGCTGATGCTCAGCGCGTTGATCCTTGCATGCCGTTGTCGCATTTCCTCACGCATTTCCTTCATATAATCTGGTGCTGCATCGTCATGTGCTTCACGTTTGCTTACAGCTGCAACTCATGACTCCCGCTGATCACTTCCGGAACATGCTTCCTCCACTCGGTCCGCGACCTGAATTATTCTGTTCGGCTTCGTGTTGTCGATGACCGCCAAAACTCGCCGTATACGATCCGGTAGACGGTTTTTCCATAATGTCAGTATGAACTGATCCAACTCCAAGGGACCGGCCAGCTTCGTCAGATCATGATAGAATTGGGACGGCTTACGGTCGCCCATCACCTCTTTTTCGACTAGACTCTTGACCTTTTCGCTGTCGGATTCAGCCGGACTTCTTTTCAGCTCCTCCTTTAACCGGTCGTACTGACAGCCGACCGCAGAATCCAAATCAACATCCTCCAGTCGCTCCAGGTACTCTGGTTCGAGGCTCCCGAGCAGTATGGTTGCTTTATCGTTATCTCTGTCGATTCCCGCTGCCTCTAGCTGTCTCTCCAATAAGGAAAACCAGAATGCTATCTTCTGTGGCTTCATCGGAGGCACGCGGATTGGCTGCGGGGCTAGAAGTGTAGCGTTTGACTTTGACATCGTCAATCAAGTCGGGTTCACCAATGTAGAGGAATGATGTTTATGGATATCGCGAATAAATCGAACAAGTTATTCGTATTCGCAGTTTGTTTTTTTATTCCTATGAGGAATCTAATTCCAAACAAAGCACAAGTCCAAGTACGATACACTTTCCGAAATAAATACGCATTTTTCTCTGAGAAACTCCGTCGACACGTCTGATACATGCGAATGCTTTAGCTGTGATCGATGAACTCTGTTGCTCGTCATTACGTTTGTTTATTTATACTGGTCGGGGGACAGTCGGAAAATTTGAACTCGACTGCGTTTGACGGTTGAAAGTAGCGGCGGCAATGTTTTTCTGCGGAAGTGTATCACTCCAGCGAAGTCAATGACGTCAGGAGCGTCACCTTCGAAGATGTATAACCCGTTGGTCGAATCACGCTACCAGGCAGCGTCCCACAGTAGCTGGACATTCATCAGCAACTATTTACAACAACGTCATTCTCGCAACAAAACGTGTAGCCTTCGGAAAGGATCACCTTCGTCGCGAAGCACACGCACACGATACTCCGCTGCATAGTGACAAGTGACAACTTGCAGCCGGAACAACGCTGTATCGGAACCCATTGATTACACGACGGCACAAGTGATCTTCGGAAAGAGCACCATCTTCGCGAAGCTGACAATATTTCGCTGCACAGTGGCGAGCGACAACTTGCAGCCAGTATAACTTCGCATCAGGAATCGCCAATCGCATATCACAAGTCTCACCTTCGTTAACGATGTGTCTACATCACGAACATGTCGACCACGTCAAATGTCATCATTATGCGAAGACGCGATAGGTGCATCGGCTACATCAAGTTCATAGAGAGCGAGATCGATCAGCATGAGCAAGCTGAAGAGTATGACAATTGCCTCTTGAAAAGATATCAAATCCTACTCGAGGACGAATGGAGACGATTCCGACTCGCCCAAGAGAATTTAGAGGACTTCGGCGGAGCTGACACCATAGTGAAAAAAGAAACGCACATGGCCTACCTTTCCCTGGTCATTAGAATAAGGGAGCACATGGAGGGCAAACGACCATCTACTCCGTCGACTCCCAGGTGCAACGATAACCTGTCTAATCATTTCCAGGGAAGTAACAATGACTTAAATAAAACCAGCAACGCTATTCAACCTCCGCCGACGGAGAAGATCGCATCGACGCGAACACCGATCTCGTCGCAAGACACGCGCAACTCATTGCATGACACCCGCAGCTCGTCACCTACACGCGACTTGACGACAACCAAGTTCGCCTCCGCATTATGTCGATCGTCTCACCTAACGGCACAAATCACCTTGAATTTGACAAGCTTCAACGAGCCTTTGGACCTGAAGAAAGAGATGGTCTCACCTGGCGACAAATCGTTTCACAAATTAATCTTCCCTAATCTGTTACAGAATTTTAAATAATAATTTTAAATAATTGCTGTTTACGACAGCAATTATCCTTCTACTAAATATTATATCAACCAGGAAGCATGAGTCGGATTACGAATGTGGCCACCGTAACCGAAATAATGTACGGATTAGGAGTCTCCGAATATTGCAAAACTCAAGCAGAACGATATAGAAATTCCGATAAGAATTGTAGCAAGACGATGTCGAACTAGAGACATTACGGAAACACGATTAGGACATCTTAGCAAGCATCTATTATCATTTTCTCTTTAATTATATCTGCTAATAATAAATTGTAATTTTTCGACGTTCTCTTTGACTCTCTAGGCTCCGTAGCAGTTTTTACTGATATTTTAAACAACGTGTTAATATTGCCAAGTGAAAACGGAGCAAATAAGAATTCGTTCAAAAGCGGCATCATTTTCGAAAGTGAGTAAATAAGAGATATATTTTCACACTGCACCTAGCGAGCATAATTTATTTTACACAATACAGTAGAGTCGAGTACAGCAAGGGGCGGAGTATCGATGAAATTTGATTGGTCGATAACTTGCCCACTCTGCACAGTGGGCATGCCTTATAGTGCATCGAAGGAGTATACTGCTACCGCGTACTGTGGGTAGGGATAAGATTTCTAGAAAGCAGGTAGTACCTTCTCGGTACATACTAGCAGCAAGGTTCAGTATTACACTGATGGTCGAAGAGTTTCTGTGGCTCGTTCGTACGATTTTATTAAATCTAAAAATATAAATTATACAAGAATAAGATATTAAATATTTGCCAATATTCCATTTGAAGAATTGGAGAGCTGTTGAAGCGGAACGCGAACATTTGATATTCGTAAGTTTTGTTTGGAATATATTTAATATATTTCTTGAAATAAATATAAATTTTAATACAAATATAATATAATATAATATAATATAATATAATATAATATAATATAATATAATATAATATAATATAATATAACATAATATAACATAATATAATATAATATAATATAATATAATATAATATAATATAATATAATATAATATAATATAATATAATATAATATAATATAATATAATATAATATAATATAATATAATATAATATAATATAATATAATATAATATAATATAGTATAATATAATATAATATAGTATAATATAGTATAATATAGTATAATATAGTATAATATAGTATAATATAGTATAATATAGTATAATATAGTATAATATAGTATAATATAGTATAATATAGTATAATATAATATAATATAATATAATATAATATAATATAATATAATATAATATAATATAATATAATATAATATAATATAATATAATATAATATAATATAATATAACATAATGAAATATAATATAATAATGTAATATATATTTCTTGAAAATAAATTAACTAAAAATGTTTTACCATTTGTAAGTCAAAATGTCTTAGCGAAAGAATTTATGTAGATTGTACAGAAAGTTTCGGGATCCTTAAAACGCTTCGAAATATCAAATAAAATCGCTGTAATTCTTCAAAGACAATTTTTAACTTTTGCGCTAAAACACACGGAACTGAGATTACTTCGATAATATCGGCTTGTTACAATTACTAGATATTTCAATTTCTTTTTCTTTTAAATAGGTTTGAAGGCGCATTAAATTACAATTAAAATGGATAAAATGATTCCTACAATCAACTTCCGATATTTGATGGAACATGATACAGAATCCTCAGAAGATGAAGAATTACTGCCTGTTCCTTCGACATTGTCAGATGATTCAGTGCCAACCACGTCGCGTGGCATTCAAGAAAATTATGATGCGTATCGTTTTGAAAAAGCAAGACGTTCGAGTTTTCGAAATTGGCCTGTATATTTCATTGACCCTGTCAGTCTTGCAGCTGCAGGATTCTATTATACTGGAAACTTGGATGTAGTGAGATGCTTTCAATGTCAATTGGTGGCAAGTCACTGGTCGAAGGGTGATATTCCCATGCAGATTCATGAGATGTGTTCTCCAGAGTGCAGATTTATCCGCAATGAACATTGTAATAATGTACCAATTGGAGCAGATCCTGCTAAAGTTCTACGCACAAAACGAAGAAGTTCACCAGCATTCACAACGTGCATCATTTGCCGAAGAGAAGTCAAGGCCATTATCCGTGCATTTTTTGCGTAATGCATGCACACGTAAAAATTAGCGTATTCATATCTCTTATATTAATATACTTTATAATTTTTTAAAAATGACATACACACATTAAGATGTTTGGTATCATGCATCCTTAAATTAAGTGTATAAATACTATTTTATATGTCGGAGAAGCGTCAGGAATAGGGTGCTAGGCGTTTGATAAATCTTCATTGGAATTGACCATCGTTGTGATATAACAAAGGCGCGGCTTACTAACACGAGTAGGGATACTACAGACTCGACAATCATCCGTGGCGGTTGGACACTCGCGATACTAGTCATGTTGATCTTAGGCTCAATAACGAATCCGCGGTCAACGGGATGATAGATGTACGTGCTCACAAGAATCTAAGTCGGACTCTTTGTTAAAACGTGGAATATCCACCGAGCGTACAGGCTTTAAGTAACTCGCTAATACGACCTCACGAGAGAATAGACTCTCCGTCGCGATGATGCTGCAGAGGAAAACTATGATGGGGTGTGTCTGAGGACACGAGATCATCGGATTCGTCGAGGATAGCCTTCGTTCAGAAGGTGAGGGAATTTGGCGTTGCTGCTAATTGGTCAATCTCCATATCGGTGGTTAGAAAAAGATGCTAGCCACCCTCGGGGGAAAGTTGCTAGTGGGAGACGCCGTTCGTTGAAAAATAGGTCTCTCCTATCTTCCCGTAGCTGGGACAAAGACTGTTTGTTTCAAGGACTTTAGTCAACTAAATCTTAAGATTTATAACGGGCCCTCAGGCTAGCTGAACATGTACTGCGGAGACGCATCGACATCTGGCAATCATCTTACTCAAAGAATAGGGTCTGCGTGTGGCGAGCCACGGGACAGAAACCGTTGGAATGTTTACTGTCGCGTGCCGCCACGAATATTTCTTTTAAGGAGAGCTATAGAATTACTCCATACCTTTGTTAGACAAAGCGTTCATCCCGTGACCGCGGCTACGTTCGGCGACTGACTGTCGCCTCGAGCCCAAGCTCGCTATCACAACTCTCGAACAATTACAATCGGATTGAATACCTACAATTGTTTAGTTACAGCTATAGTAGACTCTAGATTACAATGTTGCGGGATTATTCAAATTCCAAAGGCTCCGATGTTCTTTCATCTCCGACACGGCCAACCTGACTATCACACGTCCTCGTGTGTAACTAAAATACTGCATTTTTCCAACATTAGATTCGGTACAAATAACATTATTTACAACTTAACTAAATCAAGGGTCCGGTTTAACAGCAAATTTTGTTCAGGGATTTGGTAACAAAAGGAATAAGAGAAACAAACTAATGACATCATGATTGGTATTCAAAATGCTAGTTGCATCCTGCAGGTTGTTAATCTGGTCGCGATGACATGACGGACCATTCTCGATTTCGCACCCAAGTGGATCTCGCTTTTCTGGATCGCACGACCGCCCAGAGTTTTGTTACATTGTCACCCCAAGAGCATGTGAATCTAACACACGGTCCGACGGGCTTCCTAGCATTATCACCCAATGGTGCCTTTAACCTGTTACACGGCCTCCACTCGATGGTACATTTAACTTATTGCTCGGCCTTCCTGACCTTTCTTACATTATCGCTCCGAACGCATGTGAACTCCATCACATCGAGCTTTCCTTCATTATCGCTCTGAACACATGTGAACTCCATCACACGGACACATCGAGCTTTCCTACACTATCGCTCGGAACACATGTGAACGCCATCACACGGACACATCGAGCTTCCCTACATTATCGCTCGGAACACATGTGAACTCCATCACACGGACACATCGAGCTTCCCTACATTATCGCTCGGAACACATGTGAACTCCATCACACGGACACATCGAACTTTCCTACATTATCGCTCGGAACACATGTGAACTCCATCACATGGACACATCGAGCTTTCCTACATTACTCTGCTAGGCGTTATCCTCATCGTGCTTGTGATCCTCCGAGATCCGGGTACCCATATCGCCCTGGTCACTGTCCTCGCCATCGCTACAGACGTCCAATTCGGCAGGGATACAACCATCCGGCATTTTCCTCAACCTATCATGACTATACTTATAGGATCGTTTACCGTCTACTGTTTTCAAAACATACCTATCTCCTTCCAAAATTTCAGCTATTACCAACGGGCCCTTAAATTTTGGATTTAATTTAGTTTGATTTTATTTCCTCGTTCTTGCGTAGTACAAAATCACCAAGATTAAACCTAACTATTACTTTAGCTTTAGTTTTGTCAAATCCACCTTTATAGTACCTAGCACTAATTTCTATATTCTCTATTGCCTGCTGTCTTACATCGGAGATATCTGAATATCTTTCTTCGATATTATCGGGTATCAACATGTCGTAAGGTCTTTGCTGTTCTACCGATTAATAGTTCCGATGGACTCGATTTAGTCGCGCTGTTGACGGTGCAATTCGAAGCCAACTGTATTTTGCCGATCGCATCTAGCCGCGATCGCCCGGTCGTTTCTATGATTGGGGACATAATTTTCAACGTACCCATAATATGCTCTACCTGTCCGTTGGTCCTACTAGCACCGGTTGCTATTAAGTGGAGTTTAATATGTTTATCTCGACAAAATCTTGGAATTCTTTGCCCGTAAAACATCTTCCTTGATCTGCTATTATCCGGCAAGGACTGCCGAAGAAAATATAGCATACTTAAGTGCTTCAACGGCACCAAGGGAGTCTATTTTACGAGTATGATGCAGGTATACGAATTTAGTGAAGACGTCGACCAAAACAATGACATACTCCCTCGAATCACTCCCACCGCTCAGCCTGCCCGTTACGTCCACGTGAACTCTATGCCAAGGTATGCTGGTCTTAGGTATAGGACGTAATTCAGCTTGTATTTTACCTGAACTAGCCTTCGAAACTCGACAAGCATGACAGTTCTCTACGAATTTGCGAACATACTTCGCCATTCCTTCGAACCAGTAATACTCGTACAGTTTCTCGAGCGTTTTATCCCAACCTAAGTGCACAATTGACTGTTGCACATGGTTAATAACGGACCACCTGAAGCCTCTTGGGACAATGGCAAGCAGAGAGTTCTGCCTTTTCTCTGTATTTTACGATGAAGGGTACCGGACCGTAATTCATGCGTATTCGCAATATCTTCCGTGAGCTCCTCGTTCTGCAATTTATTAACGATCTCAGAAATTTGTGGGTCGCGGCATTATTCCGCTAATAGTCAATCTTCGGAGGTTTCGGTCGGATTGATTTCCTTCTCTATGACTTCGTTGATCGTACGGTGATCCAAGTCTACGGGATTTCGCGAGAAGAAATCTACGTGTGCCTTTCGTTTACCTCCTTGATACGTAACGTCGAAAGTAAGAGTTTGTAAGTAAGTCCATTACCTATAAACCCTGTCATTTAAATTCACCCCATTACTAGATGCCTTCAAGGGATTACAATCAGTAATAACAGGAAATTCTCGTCCATGTAAATAGTAACGAATATGTTTAACAGCGTGTAACGACTGCTAACGTCTCTAGTTCATATGAAAAATACCTAGATTCCGCAGGGCTAAGTCTTTTACTATGATATTCTACCACCCTATTTTACCTTCAACCTTATGCATTAAGGTAACCCCACATACATCCAAACTACCGTCAGTATGTAATCCTATCGGATAATTAGGGTCAAATATCGTTAACACCGAAGCATCGGTCAGGACAGAAATTACCTTTTGCCTCATCTTTTCGCGTCTATCTGTCCAGGTTATGTTCTTGTTACCAGAAGTAAGTGTGCATAGAGGTTTCATTACCTGTGAAAACTTAGAGACGAATTTTCGGACGTAAGAAACTAAGCCTATGAACTGTCTATACTGTGTGACGGTCGTTGGTTTAGGTAAAGAACTCAAGGTTTGTATTTTACCCGGGTTGGGGCGAACTTCTCCGTTATAATTTACGTGTCCCAATTAGAGTACCGATATGTTTAGGAAAGAGCATTCAGAAAAATTAGAAGAAGATCCGGCATTTACGAGGGTATTTACTACGGTGTACAATCCTTCGAAAGCTTGATCTATGGAGTCGACAATAATTAGAACATCATCAAAATAAACAATAACATAGGAATGGCACGTTGGCTGCCCTACGTATTTTCAAAGGAATCTCAAGAATGATCTCCCGTTTCGTTTGTTCGCAACATTAAAATCACCAGCCGTTGTTGAACATAACGAAGGAACGCGTGGTACAGATTATTCCGACCAAATGGTTTCTTTTGCCACCACAATTAGAAAAGGGATCAAATGGTACAGAAGACCCGGCATGCAACTCCTTCTGGGGATCTCCGCTGCAAATACTTTGACGGTTCGCAAAACTGCAGCAAGGTGGAACATAAATATTAGAATATTTGGACAAGTATCAGTTGCGAAATTACTAGGGCTATCAGAAAACGCAAGAATCCCCGCTTTCGACGGAGTCAGCACAGTATCGCCGTTCGGAAAAATGATTTCCGGAAGAAACACCAGACGCGCACGCAACCATGCCATGCAAACAAAAGACGTCGAATGGACCGAACAAGGGCACAAAGGAATCCGAAGAAAGCAACAACTTATTGTCCAAATCGTCCAACCGTAACCGATGCTGTATATTTCCTAAAATTAGGATGCATAGGGATTTGGCGAAGCCCGCTGGCCATATCCAGACTAATAAAATATCTCGCTTTTGCAATCTCGCGACTTGATTCGCAATAAGGGGTAAAGGATACCGATCCGCGACCGTATTTTTATTTAGTTCTCGAAAATCTACACACAATCTATCTGAACCATCGTTCGTCTTCCCGAATAACATAGAGCTCGAGAACGGTGAATTACTAGGCCTTATGATTTTGGCTCTAATTAATTCGCTTGTTCTCTCGCGTACTATTCCGCGCTCTTCTTCACTAAGTCTATAAGGACTTCCTGGCACGGTGATGTTGTGATCAGTTAATCGCGTTTCTAACTGGCCTGTATTTACGCAAGTACGTGGGAAACCCGTAACGAATGAATCTTTGAATTTTCGAAGAGAAAGATTAATCGACTTTTATCACTACCACGTACATCAGTGTCGACTTCATTAACATCGATCTCGTTTTCAGCGGTATTATTATAGGCAGTAATTATTTGTCTTACACATAG
Organism: Bombus hypnorum; assembly: GCA_911387925.2. NCBI lineage: Eukaryota > Metazoa > Arthropoda > Insecta > Hymenoptera > Apidae > Bombus > Bombus hypnorum. Next base: position 10,719,235 of record OU427031.1, read on the forward strand.
CGAGGCTATTTTGTGTAATATTACGTCAAAACCTTGATTTAAAATTTCACGATCAATTGCGATATCATATTCTAAAATGACTATCAGCGAGGGGATGACGAATTCATCTCTAATGTAAAACCACTAACACCGGCAACGGATAAGAGTTGAGATGTACAAATATTTCTCATTCCTCGCATTGCTACTATATGAATCGTTTTCTTGGCCAGAAAATCTCAAGACTACGGACTCTTTAATTAGCGAACAAACGGCTCCAAAATCGGGGTAAAATGGAAACGACTCACCCGGATGACTTGGTCCACCAGTTAATGCTCCCACTACGTAGAAGTCGATTCGCCGCTCATCATCGAGATTATATTCAGGGCACTGCTTTGTAAAGGATTTTCCTCCATAATCAGATTGATAGCTGCGCGTCATGCAGCGGAGTCGAAGCCCGCGGTTTCAGGATTAAAACGCGGTGGCGAAAATTATTAGGTTCCACACTCGATTTTTGCACTAGCGACTAAATTAACTCGCGCACGATGGTCGTAGCTCTTGTAGTGTTGTAGTCGGCACTTATCCCACTTCTGATGTCGGAGAGGCGTCAGGAATAGGGTTGTAGGCGTTTGATAAATCTGCATTGGGCTTGACCATCGTTGTGATATAACAAAGGCGCGGCTTGCTAACACGAGTAGGGATACTACAGACTCGACAATCATCCGTGGCGGTTGGACACTCGCGATACTAGTCATGTTGATCTTAGGCTCAATAACGAATCCGCGGTCAACGGGATGATAGATGTACGTGCTCACCAAAATCTAAGTCGGACTCTTTGTTAAAACGTGGAATATCCACCGAGCGTACAGACTCTAAGTAACTCGCTAATACGACCTCACGAGAGAATGACTCTCCGTCGCGATGATGCTGCAGAGGAAAACTATAATGGGGGGTATCTAAGGACACGAGATCATCGGATTCGTCGAGGAAAGCCTTCGTTCAGAAAGTAAGGGAAATTGGCGTTGCTGCTAATTGGTCAATCTCCATATCGGTGGTTAGAAAAAGATGCTAGCCACCCTCGGGGGAAAGTTGCTAGTGGGAGACGCCGTTCGTTGAAAAATAGGTCTCTCCTATCTTGCCGTAGCTGGGACAAAGACTGTTTGTTTCAAGGACTTTAGTCAACTAAATCTTAAGATTTATAACGGGCCCTCAGGCTAGCTGAACATGTACTGCGGAGACGCATCGACATCTGGCAATCATCTTACTCGAAGAATAGGGTCTGCGTGTGGCGAGCCACGGGACAGAAACCGTTGGAATGTTTACTGTCGCGTGCCGCCACGAATATTTCTTTTGAGGAGAGCTATAGAATTACTCCATACCTCTGTTAGACAAAGCGTTCATCCCGTGACCGCGGCTACGTTCGGCGACTGACTGTCGCCTGGAGCCAAAGCTCACCGCTACTAGGCTCGAACAATAACAATCGGATCGCATAACTACAATTATTTAATTACAGCTATAGTAGACTCTAGATTGTAATGTTGCGAGACTATCCAGAATTCCAAAGGCTCCGGTGTCCTTTCATCTCAGACATACATATATGTAGGAATGTTGTATTACGAGTTAACAGAAAACAGTATGATAAACACAATATCTTTGCACTCTCACATAATCGAATATAATATCGCGTTTTGCGAATACGTTTCTCACTAATTCTACGTCAGTTCTGCCCGAGCAGTCGAGCTATACGGTCGTGTGAATCAGTGCTTCCGTAAGTGAGACAAGCGGGAAAACGTAGTGACTATAACATAACCAATCGATAAATGATGGAAAACATACGTAAAATACCACCAATAAAAATTCTAAATAATGGCGAAACATTTTCTATAAACAGAGCTTTAGATAAAACAAACCAACAAGCGAAGTTCAGGGTTGCTCAGTTGTAAATGAAATAGAAATGGAAGTAGAAGTTACGCAAAATAATGACGATAAGGATAAAATCAGCAATGATCTACCACATCAGACGAAAGCACGAAGACTGTAAGTCCCAGCAAGAAACGAAAAATGACTTCAAACACAAATGCTAGGAGGGCTTTAGAAACAGAAAGACAACAATGGCTCCAGGAAATTCCTCTACATAACTCTTACAGCTCACTGCCAGAAGTGATGGATTCAAACCCAGTTGAAAAATCAATAACACGCATTCCTAAACCACCACCAATCTATATAGATGCTAAAATAATAGATCTCATCATTGATTTGCTAAACAGCACGGCAGGTAAAGAAAACTACACCATTAAACAACTTAAACTGGACCAGGTAAAAGTACAAACGAACACCCCAGAAATATTCAGAAAAGTGACAAATGCACTAAAAGAAAAGAACGCCGGATATCACACTTATCAGCTCAAATCTGATAAAAGTTACAAAGCAGTAATCAGAGGATTACATCCAAAAACGAACACATATAACATATGCGAGGAACTAGCTAAAATAGGATATCAGGTAAGAGCGATTAACAACATAACCAGGTACGATACTAAACAACCATTACCGTTACTCCTAATTGAACTCGAACCTAAAAAATAATAACAAGGAAATTTTTGAAATTAAAAAAATTTTAAACACAATAATTACAGTTGAGCCACCCAGACACAAAAAAGACATACCGCAATGTATGCGGTGTCAACAATATGGACATACAAAAAATTGTAAGAAACCCGGCGTGTGTTAAATGCGCAGGTAAACACCTTACAATGAACTTCCCACACATGGGAAAAATAAATAATGTAATATGTTACAATTGTGGTGGAAACCACCCAGCTAGTTACAAATTCTGGTTAGTCAGAAAGCAACTACAAAATAAACTTTTTCCGCCGCTTCGTAACTCTAACACACAACAGGATAGCACAGTAACTGAAACATCAACAAACGTTCAGCATGTAATGAACCATAACAATACCAACACCTTTGGTAGCCGAAGCTACGCGCAAGTAGCCAAACAGTCTTAACCAGAACAATAACATTGACGACGCTACAGAATTTAAGAACTGTTAAAGCTATCCATCAAAAACACGGAAATCCTAACAAAAATGATAAGTGAACAAAACGCAGTCCTTAAACAGCAAACGCAACAAATCACACTCATGCTACAACTACTTACAAACACGCTAACTAAAAAATAAAAATGGACACGCTTAAAATAGCAGCCTGGAACTCTAACGGCCTACAACAAAGGGCCCAAGAAACTAAAACATTCCTGTATAACAATAATATCGATATACTGCTTGTTTCAGAAACGCACTTCACTATAAAAAACTATTTACAAATACCGTACTACACCATCAATGATACCAAGCATCCCTCAGGAAAAGCGCACGGAGGAACCACAGTAATAATAAAAAACGACATTAAACACCATTTACACAGCCAGGTTAGTAAGGAATATATCCAAGCAACCACCGTTACAGTACAAACTAGCAGCAACTATTTACAGCTGTCAACAGTATATGTACCACCGCGACATAAAATTACATCTCAAATGTGGGAAGAGTACTTTGAACATTTAGGTGATAAGTATATTGCAGCGGGAGACTATAATTCAAAGCACACACTATGGGGATCAAGAATCACTGCACCTCGAGGTAGAACCTTGGAAAAATACATTAGAAACAATAACCTCAATATATTATCCACAGGAAGACCGACTTACTGGCCGACAGACCTGAGCAAAATACCTGACCTACTTGATTTTGCAGTTACAAAAGGACTAAATGCAAATAAAGTAAATATAGAACCCAGCCTCGAGCTTAGCTCCGATCATACACCCATAATTATTACATACATAAACAAACCAATAACTTATAACGATTCAGAGACACTATGCAATAAAACCACCAAATGGCAAACATTTAAAGAAATAATTGAGAGTAAAATCAACTGCAACATTCCATTGAAAACACCCGAACACATCGAACAAGCAGTAATAACACTTACAGAAACTATTCAGGAAGCAGCATGGGCATCCACCATACCTGAATCAACTAATAGACCAACAAAAATAATTCCGCCAGACATCCTTGAAAAGATTAGAGAAAAGAGAAAAGCGAAAGCAAAATGGCAAAAACATAGATCAAAAGAAAACAAAAAACACCTAAATAAACTTGCAAAGGAAATAAAAAACAAAATAAAGGAACACAATAACAAGGAGATCACAATAATAGAGAAGGAAAAATTACTACCAGATCACCAATTTGGATTCAGAAACAAACACTCCACGATAGAGCAAATGCACAGACTCACAAATGAAATAATACTAGCATTAGAAAACAAACAATACTGCACAGCTCTCTTTATGGATATCGAGAAAGCATTTGACAAAATAAACCACGATAGTCTACTTCAATCAATCAGAAAACAATTCCCGGAGCAGATATACCATTTAATTAAATCTTACTTAAGCAGCAGAACCTTTGCAGTAAAAATTAAAGACACATACTCTCAAGTTAAAGACATCAAGGCAGGGGTTCCGCAAGGAAGCGTCTTGGGACCAATTCTATACACACTATACACGGCCAACATACCAACAACTACCAATAGCAAATTACTGACATTTGCGGACGACACAGTTGTACTAGTCAGGCACACTAACCCTGCAACAGCAGTTACATTACTACAAGGACAAATTGCAAAAATTTACAAGTGGCTTCAAGTTAAACAAATTAAAGCAAACCCTGATAAATGCAACCACATTACATTCACATTGCGAAAACAGATACCACCAAACATTACACTCAACGGCACGCACATAATACAAACAAGGCAAGTCAAATACCTTTCTTTTTTTTCCGCGAGGAGGGGAAAGTGCCATTACGCATACCCGGTGGCCCACCACCAGATTATGTGAGACTCGGCAGATGGCGTCGCCATACCCGCTAAAAACCCCTCCTCTTATTTCCTGTATTGCGGTACTCGAGGTACCAACCCGGTACAGTCATCCGACATTACTTCGGGTTGGCCTCTACACACACGTACCCATCTTCAACAACAATCATCCTGCTTTCTCTATCCTCTCCTCCTACTTTCCCTTCTTCGTAGTGCCGCCACCTCCCTCTCCTTATTAAGCCGGTCTGTCATAACCTTTGTACAAAATTTTTCAAATTTAATCCATAACCGCTCGTCAGCGGCCATCTTCCCCACGATCCGGTTCTCGATCCTATATTCTTCTCCTATCTTGGCCTCCAACTCCGCACGTTCTCCCGTCCATCTAGGGCACCAGAAGAGCACATGTTCTGCATCATCCATGGCGGCTCCACAATCCCAACAACTGGTGTGCGCCTCTTTCCCAATCCAGTGACGGTACCCATTGAAGATACCGTGCCCAGTAAGAATCTGCATCACGTGATAATTGACGCTCCTCTTCCTTCTGTAGAAGATCAACGGATCCTCCATCAGCTTCTTCGTCCAATTATTGGGATTATGGGACGCGCACTCCACTCTCCACCTATCCTCAGCTTCAGTCTTCAACCTCTCCATCTCGTCGCCCAACGCATACTCCATTCCATCCGCGTTCTCGACAATCCGCCTCTTCTCGCCATACTGCTTCCACCGTAGCCACGCCTTTATGTGAGTGGGCATGTTGCCCGTCACCACACACAAGGCTCCATGTGACACCGTGCGATAAGCAGTAGACGTACGGATCATCGCCGCCCTTTGTGCCCTCCTAGCAATCTTCCTGTTCCTCTCCCGTACCAGGGACGAGGCCCATATAGGTGCACCATACAGGACCACCGACTCCCACACCCCATAATAGAGCCTTCGAACCACGTCCTTAGGCCAACCCACGTTGGGAAGCAGGCCCCGTATGGCACCCAAGAACCGCTCCGCCTTGTCACACGCCGATTTGAGAACCCCCTAGCATTATCCAGCCACACTCCCAGATACTTCACTGTCTTACTAGTGGAGATCTCCCCCCCGTCCCCCACGTCAAAGTTAAAACTCTTCGGTATCCTCTTCCTGGTTAAGAGGATCACCTCCGTCTTCTCTCTCGCCACATGCAATCCCACCTCGCTGCACCATCTGGTGGCCATGTTGATAACTGCCCGTATCCTGTCCTCGATGCCGTGGGTTTCCCTGGCCTTAAGGAGCACCGCCAAGTCGTCGGCAAACGCTATCGCTTCGATGTCCTTCTCGCGGTCAAGCGTCTCCAGAATGCCGTCATACACGAGGTTCCACAGTAGCGGTCCTAGGACCGACCCCTGCGGAACACCCGCACCGACATTCCTCCTTATGACGCCGTCCCGGCAGTGCACTATAATCCTCCTACCAGCCAAGTAATCCCCCAACAGCTCCTGCAGTCGTCCTGGCAGCCGCCTCCTCCGCACTTCCTCCAAGATACAGTCCGTCCTCAAAGTGTTGAACGCATTCTTTACATCGAGGGCGACCATAACGCACACCAGGCCCTTTCTTCTGCAGTCTTCTGCAACCACGACCGTCCTATTTTGGGCTTCAAGGGTCCCCCTCCCCCTCCTAAAGCCGAACTGGTCCTTGTGGAAGAGATCTCGCCCGATGCTCCTCTCAATAAGAATCTTCAACGTATGCTCCCAGACCTTACTCAATGCCGGCAGTATACTTATCGGCCTGTAGGCCGATGACAGTGTCGGGTCTCTATTAGGCTTGGGTATTAACACCACCCTAGCCACCTTCCATACCGCCAGTATTCTCCCGCAGCAGTTAACTCCATTGAGCACGGCCAGGAGCACCCTCGGTCTTCGTTCCGCCAGCAATCTTATTATAACACCGAGGATCCCATCCACCCCCGCAGCCTTCCTCGGGTCACATTTCCCGACGGCCACTTTCAAATCCTCTTCATCAATACGTAAATCTCCGTCGGGTACCGCAGGTTGGGCCGGTCCCGTTCCGTGTCTACCCGGTCGCCATTGCTGCCCGGTAACGAATAGATCGTCTAGAATTCTCGCCACCCTATCACCTCCAAGGGGCTCAGTTGGTGCCGACCGCATCAATCTACTCCTCACCACCCGATACGGCGTGTCCCACGGGTCCTGGTCCAAGGTGGCACAGAACCCCTTCCAGCACTCCTCCTTAGCTCTTTAAGCTTCTTCGTGCAGCCTTAAACTCGACCACCAGGACTTCAGCATCTTCCCTATGAGCCGCCACCGCTCGTTGGGCCCTTCTCCTGATCTTGCACATAGCACTCCTTAACGTGGCCAGCTCACTGTTCCACCAGTAAGTTGTTCGTCTTTTGCCCCGCGACGGAAACTTCTTCCGAAAAACCTCTGCACACATGCGCTCCAAGCTATCCTGTAGCCTATTGCCGCACGCCAGCTCGTCAATTCTTAAGACCTGGTCCGCAAATATATCGTCAAATTTGGCGAGAAAACCATCCGCATCCATCTGCTTCGTCGAGTAAACAAACGCCACGCCAGCCACCCTCTTAGCTCTACTCGCAAATTTATGCAAAATATAAAAATGATCCGAGGCCGAGTACCAGTTCAAAACAGCGCTACTCCTCCAACTCGGCCTCATACGTCAACTAATATTCAATATGTCCGGGAAACTAGTCCCTCCATTCCTCAGGAAGGAATAGTTCCCCGTCTTCCTAACCGGTAGCAGACCGCACTTCGTGATCACGTTCAGCAGGCTCGTTCCCCTCCATTCGGTCTCGTTCCCATCCCACACCCTTGCCTTCGCGTTAAAATCTCCGGCAACCATGAGCGCCGGTGCACTATTCCTCCTATCCTTCAAGACGCCATCCAACTCCCCCAAAAAGGCATCAAAACCTTGCCTGGTCGTGTTCGGGGAACAATACCCGCTGACACAGATCACGTCACAGACCCTAATTCCTACAATCCCCTTCCTTTGGACCAGGGTCTCGCTCCTCGCGTATCTGCCATTAAACAGGGTGACAATAAGGCAACAGCCTGTAGGGCTCAGAGATGACCACAATGCCCACCCTGCTTTCACATACGTACTGCATCATCAGGTCCTGCACCAACCTGCACCTATTTAAATTAATCTGTAGGACCCTAATTGGGTCCCCGTCTAAATCTCCTAACTCCTAGGAGACATGTGGCACCTATAGCATCGCTGCGCACCATTAAGCAACCTAACCGAGGCTATAGTTAGCCCCGTTCTTATCCTCCTATCTCTCCCTTCATTCGGCACCCCATTAGCCGGGAGGACAATAACCGCCACCTGCGTGCCCCATGGCACCATCTTCAAGGATTTCACGTCCACGCTCACGCTATCTTTAATCCCCCATTGCATCCTAATCTCCTCCACCAGTTCCTCCCTACTGGTAAGGGGGTCAATGTTCCTAATTTGAATCGTCGCTCTATTAACGAGCGCGGCCACCTCCATACTGTCGCTTAACGCGGCTCTTAGTCTAACAGCCGCCTCGTGCACCGACACCGACCTATCAAACTCTATGAAGATGTGCCCTGCCCTCGTTCTTCTGACCCCGGTCGCTCCTGCCAAGGTGTTCCTGACCGCCATAATCCTTTTATAGGCCCGAATCCATTCGGAACCTTCCTCCACCCTTATCAGGAGCGCTTCCCTCCTTCTTCTCTCCCTCGGTGCACCCCTAACCTCCAGGACCACCTCCCGGCTATTTGTGGGGTGCCCTTTCGGAACCTCCTTTATCAGTGGGGCTCTCCTCTCCCTTTATCTTCTCTCGACCTTCATCCACGCTTCGAAGTCATCGCTACACTCCTCCTCCATCCTGGCCTTGCTAAACACACCCTCGCAGGCCTATGCATAAGAGACCTCCCGTTTTCTGGGCCTCTTACGCTCCTCCATCCTCACCAGCTCAGCCGGCGCTGTCCCTTTTCTCTTTGGGTAACCACCTTCGCCAGCCGTCGCCACCCTATTGACCGCTCCGTCAACAGGTTCCTTCCTCCTCTTCCTCCTCCTTTCTTTGGGCCGTCCGCATTGTTCCAGGGACGACAACACACCCTTCACTCGGTTCCCTGCCTCCCTAATATCCTCACCTTTGAACTTTTTCATGAGGACACTCAATATTTGTACGACCCCTGTAAGGGCTTGCGTAAGCCCATTTAACTCCACCCTCGTAATCAAAACATCTTCATCCTCGACATCGCTGGTCAACGTATCATCCCTAGCGCTGCCTCCACTTCACCGGGCATCATTGCACTCGCCTGGTTCGCCCTGGCATTCTCCTCGGCCATTCTCCTCGCCAACTGTTTGGCGTAGGCCATGCCTCTTGTCGTCACAGGCGTGCCGAGGTCAGTATCCCTCATCCCAGCAGAACCCTCGGACCCTTCGACTATTTCTAAATCAGGCCTACCCCCACTCGTGGGGCTCCTCTGGATCTTCCTACTAGGCTTAAAAGGATCGCCCTCCTCGTCCCCTCTACTCCTCGGTACCACATATACGGTGACATTATCACCTATTTTTACGTCTGACACCATCATCGGTTTATCCTTGCTCGGTTTATCCAGCCTCCTTCCGTTTGTCTTAGCCCCAGTCGCCATTACCTCACGGGGGGATGCCTGGGGTTCCACCTCCCCCCGCCGTTTTTCCAGTAGCTAGATGACCGTCGGGTCGAGCCTGGAAGACCACTCGTAACCCCGACGGGGCCTGGGGGCTCCGAAACCTCCTGCGCCGTAACTTTATTCACCTTATTAGACTTATCCATATTTAATTTTAAGTTTAATAACCGTGGACATTGCCTAAGTCGTCATCAGCTTAGCCAGAAAAACACCCAAATGTACCCAATCATAACCGAAAAAACTCGCCAAGTCGTCAACCAAAGCCAATATGATAGCCATAATTAACAAATAAATAACTAAATAAATATATATCTAAAAGCGAATAAATAAATCCTCACAATATAATGGTCCTAACATTTATAAATATATCGGGGCACCGCCAGCGCTTCGAATAAGAACCCGATGATGCATACGCAGATCTCCACATAAGGCAAGACAAATACCTAGGACTCCACTTTGATACACGATTCACATGGAAACAGCATATTAAATCAATAATAAGCAAAATACAGATAGCAAGGAGACAGATGTACTGGTTAACAAGTCGAAAATCCAATCTGAGCATAGAAAACAAATTAGAAATATACAAAACCATCATAACACCAATCTGGACGTACAGAATACCACTATGGGGAACAGCAGCAATGAGCCATATAACCAAATTAGAGGCAATGCAATCTAAAATACTCAGAACAATAGTAAACGCCCCATGGTACGTTAGAAACGAGGACATACGGAAAGACCTTGGAATACCAACGGTCAAGGAAGAGATTAGCAGATCCGCAAGAAGGTACAGAGAAAGAATAGCAACACACGCGAACCGACTGGTAGCGGAAACGATCATCACATTCATTGAAAGGAGATTAAAAAGGAAACACCCAGCAGATCTCATAAAGGATATACCCTAACAAGCACGAAGATGGTACCCCATTGGGGATAGCCACCCACATGATAATCAAACAGCTAAAAAATTCTACCAAATGTCCAAATTGGACATGAAATATTAAAAAAAAAACTAATTCTACGTCACAACAACACGACGAACTTCTCTCGACCACGATAGATTCAACTCTGACAGCAATTACCACGCTCTTGTTTCCCTTAACAAACCTTGGTAACGCTCACAACACTCCTTGACAACATTAACATACCTTGACAACGTTTATAAACAATCAGCCACCTCCTTCCCTGACGTCGCACTATCCCACATATATATATTTCAAATCATAAAGATCATAGCTTGCTTTTTCTTTTACTTATATTTTCATTGTTTATGCTTCGCTTATAATCTTCTCTATTTAAAAATAGCTACAGCAGGAAAAATATCAAAGACAAAAACATTTAATACTGAAGGAGAAACTATGAAAAGCTAAATCTGATAAAGATAGCAGCACATCTGCACCAGTATACACACATTTATGTTCCTAAATTCTGTATGATTAAGTGAAAATTACATATAATTATTCAATAATTAATTAAATCGGATCAAAACAATATTGTGCAAACAATGGTAAAAATGAATCAGTTGGATCAAATAAAGAATAGTGAATTGAGTGATTGGCTGAAAGAGCGTTCAATTCCACATAATTCTAAAGGAAAAAAGTGTACTTATTAATAAAGTATTATCGCACATCAAGAATACAACAATTTTACAGCCATTCCGTATGTAAATGTATCTTTATAAGCAAAAATAGAAATGTATCATATGTGTTCTTAAGCGTACTAAGTTAGTATAAAAAATATTACCAATATGCTATGACATAACATATTATATTTTTACACTTATACATTAAAGCAGCTTTAGTATGTAACAAATAAAATAATAATATATAATTAGATATATGTAGTATCGGGGAAAAGGATCTAAGAAACATCGGGCTAACTATGAACAATGTCGCGAGAGCCGAGACGCTGTCGGGTCCATCAATGTGTCATCGGCCGTTTCAAATACATAGTTTCGTAGAAAGGGCCTACGCGACCCTGGCCGCGTGCGTCTGCGGAACACGTGTATAGTAGGCCTTGGAAAAGACAAAAGAGATGCGAGAACGGCGGCAGTGTGAGTTGAGAGGTCACGGCGTGTGAATCGAGAAGCCAGAGAGAGAGAGTGTGATTGCGTTTATGAAAGTCGGGTCGTCAATTAAGTATTTCGTTGTGTTGTTTACTGTATATTTTCTGCGTTTAGTTCAGGTTGAACAACTATCGTTTTATCTGTCTGATTAACACCTGTATCGTCCATTCCTTGTAATATATCATTCATCACGACATTACATATAATTAATAAAAGCTAATAAATTCTTTTTGAATCACTGATTTTTTATCATCTGCCAATCCAAAAACAGACATGCCTACAAACCAACGGAAATAACGAATTTACTGATATAACAGTATTATATATTTCCATATAATACATTAAACGAGAAACAGCGGTTATACTTACATTTCTTGAAATAATTTATAGAATAGGGTAGATAGTTGCACACAAGTCAATCTAAAATTTTTTGATAAAACAATATAGAAAAGCTTTTGAAGAACAATTCACGATAGCGAATGTCAAATAATGTACATACACGTGCGTATATACACATTTGCCAAATTAGAGATTCTAAATTCCCAACAATGAAACATTGCAGTTCGGTATTACGGCCGCGTTTGGTGGGAAATAAAGATTTTGATGTGGATTTCTGTGGATTATAGAATTCTGATAAGAAACAGCGAAAAAAGAGGAAAAAGAGGAAGATAAAAGAAGAACAATACTCGATGTATCTCTTTCTATTTCTAATAGATATATATTATTTTGATTAGGAAAATTATATTTTGGGGAAATCGATTTTAATAAATAGTAATAAGAGTCAACCGACCATCGTTAAACGCTGAGATCAAGTGATTGGAATTTTGTATTTGGTGCCATTTCTTTGCTATACATAATAACTGCGTAGATTAGTAAAGAAAGTAAGGGATGTATTTAGACTAAATTTCATAACTTTTCACCATTTCTTTAAATTAAGTGCATGTATATTATTTCATTTGCACATACAAGTACATAATGCATATTTGTTAAACTTAGTTAACTAATATATAATATGTTTCCTAGGAAAGCTGTTAAAAAATTTGAGAAAGGTTGAAAACGTTTAAGAATACCTTTAACATTCGTTTGTTAAGTACGTGGGAGAAAATATTTATATCGTCTTTCGGAAAAAAATGCGAATCGAATGAAAAGCGTGATTTTCGAACTGTAGAAATGAAAAAGAATGTAAATGTGCAAACGAAAACGGAGAAAGTTGTTATATAGAATTATTCTATTATTGCATAGAAAATCATTGAAAATTGTTCTGAGTAATCTTTATATATTAATTTATAATTAAACCTTGAATTTTTTGATATACGACACTTTTGTTCGCAAGTTGTTTTCTTGGATCTTATAGCTTTTCAGATGTTGTTTAAAGCTGTTATTGCATTGGTTTGGGTTTTGATATTCAATTGATTCATACAGATTAGTTTTATATGCTGTGTATTTCATCACCTTATACAGCCATTTACAACACACGGGATACTTAGATAAAGAAGACGTGACGGACGGGGAAGAGCAGAAGAGAATCTCATGCACTTGCACCAACGCTGGATGTAGGAACCAACATGACATTGATCTCAACAAAAGCCAGTTTAGATTTCCAGCTCAGAATATTTGATGCCTAAGACGCATCGAATGCAAGATGCTAGAGAAAAATAACGAAAACTTAGAAAAACAAGCGATATGAGAGTAAACGGATACCATAGATACGCCGCTACATTGAACACGAAAATAAAAAGCTGCTAGAAAATTCAATTATGAGAATGATGGACTCACTTTAGCAATTTCAGGATTGTTAGTAACAAAACATAGACATATCGTCAATTTACTTCGTCGATACTTTTTTTTTTGCATTTGTCAGACGAGAACGTTTCCCTCGTTATTCTTCAAGATATTACTGCTTTTCAAGCACAGTATATTGCGTTTTGCACGAATATCTTTATTCTTCGTTTTTACTATCATCTAGTGCATACGCAATTAACACTTTTAATGCCAAACGATGGTATATTGTTGCAGGGAACATTTGCGAAAAGTGCCGACGACGATATATGATTGCGATATGTATATACATAATATGGTAAACCATGTATAATGTCATATAACGTAATGCTACAGCGTTCTACTATTCACAACGCGAGAGAACTTTATCTCAAAATATATTTATAAAATTTTACAAACGGTTGAATTTTCCTGCAGAAACCCTGAGTCAGATGTTTCACATATTGAAATATTGCGTACTTATTTGTAAAAATAATTTTATTATTCCGCGAGGAGTAATACCGATGCTGGGTATACGCCATAAGGTATAGGATGCCATAAAGTAAAATTAGACATGTAATGATTAGCAATTACCCTTCTACAAAAATTATAACTACCATCAAACAGGGATCGTACTGTCTTGTGCATAGAGTATTTACTTAAGACGGTGACCTAACAGTGTTAATGTACAGATTAGGAGTTGACGAATATTGCAAATCTGAAGCAGAACGTTATAGAAATTCCGGTTAGAATTGTAGGAAGACGATGTCGAACTAGAGATATTACGAAAACACGATTAGGACATCTTAGCAAGCATCTATTATCATTTTCTCTTTAATTATATCTGCTAATAATAAATTGTAATTTTTCGACGTTCTCTTTGACTCTCTAGGCTCCGTAGCAGTTTTTACTGATATTTTAAACAACGTGTTAATATTGCCAAGTGAAAACGGAGCAAATAAGAATTCGTTCAAAAGCGGCATCATTTTCGAAAGTGAGTAAATAAGAGATATATTTTCACACTGCACCTAGCGAGCATAATTTATTTTACACAATACAGTAGAGTCGAGTACAGCAAGGGGCGGAGTATCGATGAAATTTGATTGGTCGATAACTTGCCCACTCTGCACAGTGGGCATGCCTTATAGTGCATCGAAGGAGTATACTGCTACCGCGTACTGTGGGTAGGGATAAGATTTCTAGAAAGCAGGTAGTACCTTCTCGGTACATACTAGCAGCAAGGTTCAGTATTACACTGATGGTCGAAGAGTTTCTGTGGCTCGTTCGTACGATTTTATTAAATCTAAAAATATAAATTATACAAGAATAAGATATTAAATATTTGCCAATATTCCATTTGAAGAATTGGAGAGCTGTTGAAGCGGAACGCGAACATTTGATATTCGTAAGTTTTGTTTGGAATATATTTAATATATTTCTTGAAATAAATATAAATTTTAATACAAATATAATATAATATAATATAATATAATATAATATAATATAATATAATATAATATAATATAACATAATATAACATAATATAATATAATATAATATAATATAATATAATATAATATAATATAATATAATATAATATAATATAATATAATATAATATAATATAATATAATATAATATAATATAATATAATATAATATAATATAATATAATATAATATAATATAATATAATATAACATAATGAAATATAATATAATAATGTAATATATATTTCTTGAAAATAAATTAACTAAAAATGTTTTACCATTTGTAAGTCAAAATGTCTTAGCGAAAGAATTTATGTAGATTGTACAGAAAGTTTCGGGATCCTTAAAACGCTTCGAAATATCAAATAAAATCGCTGTAATTCTTCAAAGACAATTTTTAACTTTTGCGCTAAAACACACGGAACTGAGATTACTTCGATAATATCGGCTTGTTACAATTACTAGATATTTCAATTTCTTTTTCTTTTAAATAGGTTTGAAGGCGCATTAAATTACAATTAAAATGGATAAAATGATTCCTACAATCAACTTCCGATATTTGATGGAACATGATACAGAATCCTCAGAAGATGAAGAATTACTGCCTGTTCCTTCGACATTGTCAGATGATTCAGTGCCAACCACGTCGCGTGGCATTCAAGAAAATTATGATGCGTATCGTTTTGAAAAAGCAAGACGTTCGAGTTTTCGAAATTGGCCTGTATATTTCATTGACCCTGTCAGTCTTGCAGCTGCAGGATTCTATTATACTGGAAACTTGGATGTAGTGAGATGCTTTCAATGTCAATTGGTGGCAAGTCACTGGTCGAAGGGTGATATTCCCATGCAGATTCATGAGATGTGTTCTCCAGAGTGCAGATTTATCCGCAATGAACATTGTAATAATGTACCAATTGGAGCAGATCCTGCTAAAGTTCTACGCACAAAACGAAGAAGTTCACCAGCATTCACAACGTGCATCATTTGCCGAAGAGAAGTCAAGGCCATTATCCGTGCATTTTTTGCGTAATGCATGCACACGTAAAAATTAGCGTATTCATATCTCTTATATTAATATACTTTATAATTTTTTAAAAATGACATACACACATTAAGATGTTTGGTATCATGCATCCTTAAATTAAGTGTATAAATACTATTTTATATGTCGGAGAAGCGTCAGGAATAGGGTGCTAGGCGTTTGATAAATCTTCATTGGAATTGACCATCGTTGTGATATAACAAAGGCGCGGCTTACTAACACGAGTAGGGATACTACAGACTCGACAATCATCCGTGGCGGTTAGACACTCGCGATACTAGTCATGTTGATCTTAGGCTCAACAACGCATCCGCGGTCAACGGGATGATAGATGTACGTGCTCACAAAAATCTAAGTTGGACTCTTTGTTAAAACGTGGAATATCCACCGAGCGTACAGGCTCTAAATAACTCGCTAATACGACCTCACGAGAGAATAGACTCTCCGTCGCGATGATGCTGCAGATGAAAACTATGATGGGGTGTGTCTGAGGACACGAGATCATCGAATTCGTCGAGGATAGCCTTCGTTCAGAAGGTGAGGGAATTTGGCGTTGCTGCTAATTGGTCAATCTCCATATCGGTGGTTAGAAAAAGCTGCTAGCCGCCCTCGAGGGAAAGTTGCTAGTGGGAGACGCCGTTCGTTGAAGAATAGGTCTCTCCTATCTTCTCGTAGCTGGGACAAAAACTGTATGTTTGAAGGACTATAGTCAACTAAATCCTAAGATTTATAACGGGCCCTCAGGCTAGGTGAACATGTACTGCGGAGACGCATCGACATATGGCAATCATCTTACTCGAAGAGTAGGTTCTGCGTCACGGGACAGAAACCGTCGGAATGTCTACTGTCGCGTGCCGCCACAAATATTTCGTTTAAGGAGGGCTATAGAATTACTCCATACCTTTGTTAGACAAAGCGTTCTTCCCGTGGCTACTTTCGGCGACTGACAGTCGCCTCGAGCCCAAGCACATTATCACAACTCTCGAACAATTACAATCGGATAGAACAACTACAATTGTTTAATTACAGCTATAGTAGACTCTAGATTACAATGTTGCGGGATTATTCAAAATTCCAAAGGCGCCGATGTTCTTTCATCTCCGACATATACATAATATTAAACTAAGCGGATACATTTTTTCTGTATATTTTTGACTTTTTTGTATTTTAAGTGTTTCTTAATTAAACATTAATTTGTATTATTTGTCTTATTTTATCTGAATATAGTTAACTCTTTCTGCATCTAACTAAATGTTCTTTGTTTTATTCCCCTTATTGTTAGTAAAATGAAATTGTATTATATATATGTCGGAGAGGGAAGGACAGCCGGATTTCCCGTCGGGAATGCTGGGAAAAACCCATAGTTAAGAGTTCTTACGATAGCTATGTTTGAGCAATAAAAAAAAAAATAAAAATAAGAAATAACTTTTCAACCCGGCTTTATGTGAATGGGTTTAGGTTCAAGGTGACAAAGCGGATCACTAGACGTAGCCACTGTCACGGGAGGGACGCATACCTGACAGAGGTATGAAATGATTATGTGACTCTCCTTAAAAACAAAGATTGACCTGAGAAGTGGAGACAGGAGTTTATAAGGGCAATTTCTTTTGGATTGTGGCAGTCAGTCAGTTAGTTAGTTAGTCGTTGGACGAATTGCTGATCGAGTTATTGGGAAAGCTACCCGAATCGTGTATTACGTTGAGACTTGTCCTACCGTGGACCGTGGATTCGTTATCGAACCTGAACTCGTTGTCACCATCATCTCTACCATCCGATCGCCGCTATTATCCCTAGCCTCTTGTAGTGTCCACACTTGTACCGATAAAACATTAGCTACATCCGCGACGGTGAAGTAAGTAAAGGTACATCGAACGCCCCAAAGTGCCAACCTGACTCCGACATCCGAAATCAGAAGTGGGATCAGTGCCGCTTATAACACTACAAGAGCTTACGACCGATTCCGCTGCATGATGCGCAGCTGTCGATTTGATTATGGAGGAAAATCCTTAGAAAACAGTGCCCTGAATATAATTTCAATAATCGACCTCTACATAGTGGAAGCATCAACTGGTGGATCAAGTCATCCGGGTGCGTCGTTTCCATTTTTGCCCCGATTTTGGAGCCGAGTGCTCACAAATTAAAGGATCCGTGGTCTTGAGATTTTCTGCCAGGGGAGCGATTGATATAGTGGTAATGCGAGGAATGAGAAATATTTGTACATCTCAACTCTTGTCCGTTGCCGGCGTTGGAGGTTTTACATTAGAAATAAATTCGTCGTGTCCTCACTGATAGTTATTCTTAAGGTATGATATCGCGATTGATCGTGAAATTTTAAGTCAAGGTTTTGACGTAATATTGCACAAAATAGCCTCGCTATGTGTGGGACTAATAATTAACACCTGTAATAAAACCGCCGAAGACGAAATCGATGTTAATGAAGTTGACAATAATGTGCGTGGTAGTGATAAAAGTCGATTAATCTTTCTTTTCGAAAAATTCAAAGATTCATTCGTTGCGGGTTTCCTGCGTACTCGCGTAAATAGAGGCCAGCTAGAACTACGATTAATTGATCCTAACATCACCGTACAAAGAGGTCCTAATAGACTTCACGAGGAAGAGCGCAGAATAGTACGTGAGAGAATAAGCGAACTAATTAGAGCCAACTATCATGAGGCCTAGTAATTCACCGTTCGCGAGCCCCATATCACTCGTGAAGACGAACGATGGTGCAGATAGATGCTTGGTAGATTTTCGAGAACTAGACAAAAAAAAATACGATCTCGGATCGGCATCCCTACCCCTGTTGCGGATCAAATCGCGAGATTGCAAGAGCGAGATATTTCATTAGTCTGGACATGGCCAGCGGGTTTCGCCAAATCCCTATTTATCCTAATTCTAGGAAATACGCAGTATTGGTTACCCTCGATGGACAATTTGGGCAATAAGTTGTTTTCTTCAAATTCTTTTGTGTCTTTGTCCGGTCCAGTCGACGCCTTTTGTTTGCATGACATGGTTGCGTGCGCGTTTGGTGTTTCTTCCGGAATCATTTTTCCGAACGGCGATATTGTGCTGACTCCGTCGAAAAGAAGGATTCCTACATTGTCAGACAACCCTAATGATTTTGCAACTGATACTTGTCTAAATATTCTAAGATGTATGTTCCTCCTTGCTACAGTTTTGCGAACCGTCAAAGCATTTGCAACAGAGATCCCCAGGAGGAGTTGCATGCCAAGTCTTCTGTACCATTTGATCCCTTTTCTAATTGTGGTGGCATAAGAAACAATTTGGTCGGTTGGTTAGTTGGAAGAAACCACACGTTCCTTCGTTATGTTCAACAACAGCTAGTGCTTTTAACGCTGCGAACAATCGAACGAGAGATCATTCTTGAGATTCCTTTGAAAACACGTATGGCAGCCAACGTGCCATTCGTACGTTGTTGTTTATTTGGATGATGTTCTAATCATTGCCTACTCCATAGATCGGGCTCTAGCAAGATTGTACACCGTATTAAATACCCTCGTAGATGCCAGAATTTCTTCTAATTTTTCTAAATGCTCTTTTCCAAACATATCGGTAATCTATTTGGGACATGTAATTCGTGGCGGAGAGGTTCGCCCCGGCCCGGGTGGGATGCAGGCCTTGAGTTCTTTGCCTGGACCAGCGACCGTCACCCGGTATGGACGGTTCATGGGCTTAGTTTCTTACGTCCGAAAGTTCGTCTCTGGGTTTTCACAGGTAATGAAATCTCTATGCACAATTACTTCCGGTAACGGGGACATAATTTGGACGGCTGAGCGCGAGAAGATGAAGCGAAGGATAGTTTCCGTCCTGACTGATGCTTTGGTGTTAACGATATTTGACTCTAATTATCCGATAGGATTACAGACCAACGCTAGTTCGGATGTATGTAGGGTTACCTTAATGCATAAGGTTGAGGGGGAAAAAATAGAGTGGTAGGATGTCATAGTAAAAGACCTAGCCCTGCGGAATCTGGGTATTTTACATATGAACTAGAGACGTTAGCAGTTGTTACACGCTGTTTTCGTCCCTATTTACATGGACGAGAATTTCTCGTTGTTACTGATCGTAATTCCTTGAAGGCATCTAGTAATGGGGTGAATTTAAATGACAGGTGGTGGGCTTACTTACGAACTTGTACTTTCGACATTATGTATCGAGGAGGTAAACGAAAGGCCCACGTAGATTTCTTCTCGCGAAACCCCGTAGACTTGGATCACCGTACGATCAACAAAGTCGTAGAGAAGGAAATCAATCCGACCGACATCCCCGAAAATTGGCTATTAGCGGTACAACATCGCGAACCTCAAAATTCAGAAATCGTCACCAAATTGCGAAAGGATGAGCTCGCGGAAGATATCGCAAATGCGTATGAATTACGATCTGGTACCCTTTATCGTAAAGTACGAAGAAAAGGCAGGACTCTCTCCTTGCCCATTGTCACAAGAGGTTTTAGGTGGCCGTTATTAACCATGTGCAACAGTCAATTATGCACTTAGGTTGGGATAAAACGCTTGAGAAACTGTACGAGTATTACTGGTTCGAAAGAATGGCGAAATATGTTCGTAAATTCGTTGAGAACTGTCATGCTTGTCGAGTTTCGAAGCCCAGTTCAGGTGAAATACAATCTGAACTACGTCCTTTTCCTAAGACCAGCACATCTTGGCATACAGTTCACGTGGACATAACGGACAAACCAAGCAGTAAAAGTGATTCGAAAGAACATGTTATTGTTTTAGTCGACGGCTTCACTAAATTCGCATACCTGCATCATACTCGAAAGATAGATTCCCTTAGTACCGCTAAAGTACCTAAGTATGCTATATTTTATTCGGCAGTCCTTGCCGGATAATAACGGATCAAGGAAGATATTTTACGGACAAAGAATTTCAATGCTTTTGTCAAGATAGCAACATTAAACTTTACTTGATAGCAACCGGTGCTAGTAGGGCCAATGGACAGGTAGAACGTATTACGTTTACACTAAAGAGTATGTTTACAACTGTAGAGACGACCGGGCGGTCGTAGCAAGACGCGGTGGGGGAAATACAGTTGGCGTTAAACTGCATCATCAATCGAGTGACTAAGTCGAGCGAGTTAGAACAACTGATAGGTAAAGCAGTAAGACCATATGACTTGATATTACCAGACAACATAGAAGAAAAGACAATAGACATTGCCGAAGTAGGACAACAAGCGTTAAAAAATATAGAGGCTAGTGCCAAATATGAGGTTGGGGTTATATGGCATAACGTTATAACGTGTTACGTTATATAGTATAACGTTATATGGGATAACGTTATAACGTATTACGTTATATAGTATAACGATATAACGTAATGCGATGGATGGTATAACGTTATAACGTATTACGTTATATAGTATAACGATATTTCACTATTGCGATGGATGGTATAACGTTATAACGTATTACGTTATATACTATAACGATATAAGATATTGCGTTATACAACATAACGTTATAGTATATTACGTTATGTAGCATAACGTTATATGGTATAATGTTATAGTATATAAAGTTATATATTTATAACGTTATAACGTATTACGTTATATGGTATAACTTTAAAACGTATTAATTTAAATGGTATAACGATATAACGTATTGCGTTATATAACATAACGTTATATGACATAACGTTATACCGCGTTACGTTATATAGTATAACGTTATATGGGATAACATTTGAACGTATTACGTTATATGGTATAACGTTATAGCGTATTACATTATATGGTATAACGTTATAACGTATTACGTTATGTAGTATAATGTTATAGCGTATTACGTTATATGGTATAACGTTATAACGTATTGCGATATATTGTATAACGCTATAACGTATTACGTTATATGGTATAACTTTATAACGTATTACGTTATTTGGTATAACGTTATCACGTATTACGATATATAGTATAACGTTATATGGTATAATGTTATAGTATATAACGTTATATAGTACAACGTTATAACGTATTTCGTATTATGTTATAACGTTATAACGTATTACGTTATATGGTATAACGTTATAACGAATTTCGTTTTATAGTATAACGTTATAACGTATTACGTTATATATGTCGGGTTTACATTAGAATTAGAATAAGAGGCGTGAAACGAATCTTCGTTTGGATTACACGCGTCGATATGCAATAGAGAAGACATTGACTAGTGCAAGTACGATTATCATAGAACCGGACAAGTAACCGCGGTAATTAGTTACTCGAGAAACTAATGACAATGATCCTAGCTTCCATAACGAATCCGCGGTCGACGGGATGGTAGATTAACGTGCTCGCAAATTCGAAGTCGGACTCTTGGTTAAAACGTGAAACATCCACCGAGCGTACAGATTCTAAGTAACTCGCTAATACGACCTCACGAGAGAGAATGAATCTCCGTCGCGATGATGCTACAGAGGAAAACTATAATGGGGTGTGTCTAAGGACACGAGTTGATCGGATTCGTCGAGGAAAGCCTTCGTTCAGAAAGTAAGGGAAATTGGCGTTGCTGCTAATTGGTCAATCTCCATATCGGTGGTTAGAAAAGATGCTAGCCACCCTCGGGGGACAGTTGCTAGTGGGAGACGCCGTTCGTTGAAAAATAGGTCTCTCCTATCTTCCCGTAGCTGGGACAAAGACTGTTTGTATGAGAGACTTTAGTCAACTAAATCCTAAGATTTATAACGGGCCCTCAGGCTAGCTGAACATGTACTGTGGAGACGCATCGACATCTGGCGATCATCTTACTCGAAGAATAGGCTCTGCGTGTGGCGAGCTACGGGACAGAGACCGTTGGAATGTTTACTGTCGAGTGTTACAACTATTTCCTTTTCAAATCGAGATATAGAATTACTCCATGCCTTTGCTAAACAAAGCCTTCATCCCGTGACCGCGGCTACGTTCGGCGACAGACCGTCGCCTCGAGCCAAAGCTCACTATCACAAATCTCGAACAAATACAATCGGTTCGAAAGACGACAATTGTTTAATTACGCCTATGATAGAATCTAGATTAAGGTGTGTTAGGGGATTTTCCCGAAGTTCCAAAGGGGAGGCTCCGATGTCCTTTGATCTCCGACATATAGTATAACGTTATAACGCATTATGTTATATGGTATAACGTTATAACGTATTACGTTATATAGTATAACGCTACAACGTATTACGTTATATGGTATAGCGTTATAACGTATTGCGTTAGATGGTATAACGTTATAGCGTAATCATATGGTATAACGTTATAACGTATTACGTTATATGTGTATAACCTTATAACGTGTTACGCTATATGGTATAACGTTATAGCGTAATACGTTATATAGTATAACGTTATATGGAATAACGTAATAGGGTATAACGTTATACAGTATAACGTTATAACGTGTTACGTTATATAGTATAACGTTATATATGTCGGGTTTACATTAGAATTAGATTTAGGGGCGTGAAACGAATCTTCGTTTGGTCTACACGTGTCGTTACGCAGTAGAGAAGACATTGACTAGTGCAAGTACGATTGTCATAGAACTGGACAAGTAACCGCGATAATTAGATACTCGAGAAACTAGTGACAATAATCCTAGGTTCCATAACGAATCCGCGGTCGACGGGATGATAGATGAACGTGCTCGCAAAATCTAAGTTGGACTCTTTGTTAAAACGTGAAACATCCACCGAGCGTACAGACTCTAAGTAACTCGCTAATACGACCTCACGAGAGAATGACTCTCCGTCGCGATGATGCTGCAGAGGAAAACTATGATGGGGTGTGTCTAAGGACACGAGATCATCGGATTCGTCGAGGAAAGCCTTCACTCAGAAAGTAAGGGAAATTGGCGTTGCTGCTAATTGGTCAATCTCCATATCGGTGGTTAGAAAAAGATGCTAGCCACCCTCGGGGGAAAGTTGCTAGTGGGAGACGCCGTTCGTTGAAAAATAGGTCTCTCCTATCTTCCCGTAGCCGGGACAAAGACTGTTTGTTTGAAGGACTTTAGTCAACTAAATCCTAAGATTTATAACGGGCCCTCAGGCTAGCTGAACATGTACTGCGGAGACGCATCGACATCTGGCAATCATCTTACTCGAAGAATAGGGTCTGCGTGTGGCGAGCTACGGGACAGAGACCGTTGGAATGTTTACTGTCGCGTGCCGCCACGAATATTTCTTTTAAGGAGAGCTATAGAATTACTCCATACTTTTGTTAGACAAAGCGTTCATCCCGTGACCGCGGCTACGTTCGGCGACTGGCTGTCGCCTCGAGCCCTAGCTCACTATCACAAATCTCGAACAATTACAAATCGGATTGAATAACTACAATTGTTTAATTACAGCTATAGTAGACTCTAGGTTACAATGTTGCGGGATTATTCAAAATTCCAAAAGCTCCGGTGTTCTTTCATCTCCGACACGGCCATCCTGACTATCACACGTCCTCGTGTGTAACTAAAATATTGCGTTCTCCAACATTAGACTCGTAACTGATATTATTTACCGTTCAACTAAATGTTCCAAATAAGTCAAGGGTCCAGTTTGGTAACAAAATTCTGTTCGGAGGTTTGACAAGCAAGGAAATGAAAGAGAAATAAAATTAGTAGCGTTTTAATTTGTCTTCAAAGTGCTAGTTGCATTCTGTGAGTTACCAGTCAGACCGTAATGACACGACAGATCATTTTCGATTTCGTACACCGATGAATCTCAGGTTGTTGGATCATATTACTACGTTGGGTATATGACAGGCGCGTAGAGTGTTGCAGTGGGTACATGCATCGCATGGAAGCGCAATGTCATAGTGGACATGTCACAAAGACACAAAACGTCGCAGTGGGTACATGCATCGCATGGAGCGCAATGTCATAGTGGACATATTACAAAGACACAAAACGTCGCAGTGGGTACATGCATCGCATGGAGCGCAATGTCATAGTGGACATATTACAAAGACACAAAACGTCGCAGTGGGTACATGCATCGCATGGAGCACAATGTCATAGTGGACATAGCGCGGGACACCACTGAACGTAATGCGGGAAGCGCGGGACACCACTGAACGTAATGCGGGAAGCGCAGGACACCACTGAGCGTAATGCGGAAAGCGCGGGACACCACTGAACGGGTTACAGAAAACACAGAAAACCACTGAACGGGTTACAGAAAACACAGAAAACCACTGAACGGGTTGCAGAAGGCGCAGAATGCTGCACTGGGTGTATTACTATGACCACAACGCGGTGTTAATGATCCTCTGAGGTCAGTGTACTCGCATCGTTATTATCACCGTCTTTGTCATCACCGCAGATGTCCAACTCAACAGGAACGCAACTTTCTGGCATTTTTCTCAGTCTGTCGTGTCCGTCTTTATATGATCGTTTGCCGTCTAAAGTTTTAAGGTATATCTCGAATGGACCCCTGAATTTCGGATCTAGCTTCGTCTGGTTTCTTTCCTCGTTTTTGCGTAGTACAAAATCACCGAAACTAAACCTAATTACTTTAGCTTTGGTTTTGTCGAATCCACCTCTGTCGCACCTAGCACTAGTTTCTATATTCTCTATTGCCTGCTGTCTTACATTGGAGATATCTACTTTTCTTTCTTCGATATTGTCGAGTATCACCGAGTCGTAAGATCTTTGCTGTTCTACCAATTAATAGTTCCAATGGACTCGATTTAGTCACGCGGTTGGTGCTGTCATTCGAAGCCAACTGTATTTCGCCAATCGCGTCTAGCCACGATCGCCCGGTCGTTTCTATGATTGTGAATATAATTTTCAGCGTGCCCATAATACGCTCTACCCGTCCGTTGGCCCTACTCGCACCGGTTGAGACTAAGTGGAGTTTAATGTGTCTATCTAGACAAAAATCTTGAAATTCTTTGCCTGTAGGACACCTCTCTTGATCCGCTATTATCCAGCAAAGGCCTGGCGAATAAAATATAGCATACTTAAGTGCTTTAACGGTACTAGGAGAATCTATTTTACGAGTGTGATGCAGATATGCGAATTTAGTGAAGCTGTCGAACAAAACAATGACATATTCTTTCGAACCACTTTTACCGCTTAGTTTGTCCGTTATGTCCACGTGAACTGTATGCCAAGGTATGCTGGTCTTAGGTATAGGATGTAATTCAGCTTGTATTTTACCTGAACTGGCCTTCGAAACTTGACAAGCATGACAGTTCTCTACGAATTTGCGAACATACTTCGCCATTCCTTCGAACCAGTTATACTCGCACAGTTTCTCAAGCGTTTTATCCCAACCTAAGTGCATAATTGACTGTTGCACATGGTTAATAACGGACCACCTAAAACCTCGCGGGACAATGGGCAAGCAGAGAGTTCTGTCTTTTCTCTGTATTTTACGATGAAGGGTACCGGACCGTGACTCGTACGTATTCGCGACGTCTTCCGCGAGCTCTTCGTTCTGCAATTTGTTGACGATCTCAGAAATTTGTGGGTCGCGACGTTATTCCGCTAATAGCCAATCTTCGGAGGTTTCGGTCGGGTTGATTTCCCTCTCCATGACTTCGTTGATCGTACGGTGACCCAAGTCTACGGGATTTCGCGAGAAGAAATCTACGTGGGCCACTCGTTTACCCTTCCGGTACAGAACGTCAAAAGTAAAAGTTTGTAAGTAAGCCCATCACCTGTGAACCTTTCGGTACAGAACGTCAAAAGTAAAAGTTTGTAAGTAAGCCCATCGCCTGTGAACCTTGTCTTTTAAATTTACTTTACTACTGGATGCCTTCAAAGAATTACAATCGGTGACGACAAGAAATTCTCGTCCGTGTAGATAATGACAGAAATGCTCGACGGCGTTTACAACCGTTAACGTTTCTAGTTCATAGAAATGATATCTAGATTCCGCAGGGCTACTCCTTATACTGTAATATTCTATTACTCTACTTTTTACCTTCAATCTTGTGCGTTAAAATAGCCTCGTGTCCATCCGAGCTAGCGTCGGTATGAAGTCCTATCGGATAGTTCGGGTCAAATACCATTAACACCGGCGCGTCGATCAGGACGGAAATTACCTTTTGCCTTATTTTTCCATGCCTATCCGTCCAAGTCGTGTTTTTATTACCGGAAGTAAGTGCATACAAGGGTTTCGTTACCCGTGAAGCTTTAGGGACGAATTTTTCGGAAATAAAAGGTTAAACCTATGAACTGCCTGAGCTGTGTGACGGTCGTTGACGCAGGTAAAGAACGCAAGGCGTGTATTTTACCAGGACTGGAACGAATTTCTCCGTCGTGAATTACATATCCCAAATAGAGTACCGATGTCTTTAGAAAAGAGCATTTTGAAAAGTTAAAGGAGATTCCGGCTTTTACGAGGGTATCTAACACGGCGTGCAATCCTCTTAGAGCTGGATCTATCGAGTCGGCAAATAATTAGGACATCATCCAAATAGACAACAACGTACGAATGGCACGTTGGCTGCCATACGTGTTTTCAAAGGAGTCTCAAGAATGATCTCTCGTTTCGTTTGTTCGTAACATTAAAATCACCAGCCGCTGCTGAATACAATGAAGGAAAGCGTGGTACAGATCACTCCGATCAAATGGTTTCTTATGTGACTACAATTAGAAAAAGGATCAAATGGTACAGAAGACTTGGCATGCGACTCCTTCCGAGGATCTCCGTGGTAAACGCTTTGATGGTTTACAAAATTACAGCAAGGAAGAACACAAATATTAGAATATTCAGACAAGTATTAATTGCAGAATTATTAGGGTTGTCCGAAAATGCAAGATTCCCCGTTTTCGACGGAGTCGGCGTAATATCGCAGTTCGGGGAAAACGATTCCGAAAGAAACACCAGACGCGCACGCAACCATGCCATGCAATTAAAAAACGTCGAATGGACCGAACAAGGGCACACAGGAATTTGAAGAAGCGACAACTTATTGTCCAAATCGTCCAGCCGTAACCGATGCTGTATATTTCCTAAAATTAGGATGAATAGGGATTTGGCGAAGCCCGCTGGCCATGTCCAGGCTAATAAAATATCTCGCTTTTGCGATCTCGCGACTTGATCCGCAATAAGGGGTAAAGGATACCGATCCGCGATCGTATTTTTATTTAGTTCCCGAAAATCTACACACAATCTATCTGAACCATCGTTCATCTTCACGAGTAACATAGAGCTCGAGAGCGGTGAATTACCAGGCTTTATGATTTTGGCTGTAATTAATTCGCTTGTGCTCTCGCGTACTACTCTGCGCTCTTCTTCGCCAAGTCTATAAGGACTTCTTGGCACGGTGATGTTGTGATCAATTAATCGCGTTTCTAATTGGCCTGTATTCACGCGAGTACGTAGGAAACCCGTAACGAACGAATCTTTGAATCTTCGGAAAGAAAAATTAATCGACTTTTATCACTACCACGTACATCAGTGTCAAATTCATTACATCGATCTCGTTTCTCGACGGTATTATTACAGGCATTAATTATTTTTTTTGTTTTACACATAGCGAGACTAGTTTGTGTAGCATTATGCTAAAACCTTGACTTAAAATTTCACGATCAGTCGCGACATCATATTTTAAATAACTATCAGCAAGGATATAAAAATTTATCGCTAATCACTAACGCCGGCAGCGGACAAGATTTGAGATGTACGTTTAGTACAAATATTTCTTATTCCTCGCATTACCACTATATCAATCGCTCTTTTGTCAGAAATTCTCAAGACTGCGGATGCTTTTTTTTCTTTTTTTATTTAGCAAACATTCGGCTCCAAAATTGGGGTAAAATGGAAACGACTCACCCGGATGGCTTGATCTACCAGTTGGTGCCTCCAATACGTAGAAGTTATTGAAATTATATTCAGGGCACTGCTTGCAAGGATTTTCCTCCGTAATCAGATTGATAGCCGCGCGTCGTGCAGCGGAGTCGAAGCCCGCGGTTTCAGGGTTAAAAAGCGGTGGCAAAAAATTGTTAGGTTCCACACTCGATTTTGCACTAGCGACTGAATTAACTCGCGCACGATGGTGGTAAGCTCTTGCACTGTTATAACCGGCACTTTATCCCACTTCTGATGTCGGGTTTACATTAGAATTAGAGTTAGGGGCGTGAAACGAATCTTCGTTTGGTCTACACGTGTCGTTACGCAGTAGAGAAGACATTGACTAGTGCAAGTACGATTGTCATAGAACTGGACAAGTAACCGCGATAATTAGATACTCGAGAAACTAGTGACAATAATCCTAGGTTCCATAACGAATCCGCGGTCGACGGGATGATAGATGAACGTGCTCGCAAAATCTAAGTTGGACACTTTGTTAAAACGTGAAACATCCACCGAGCGTACAGACTCTAAGTAACTCGCTAATACGACCTCAGGAGAGAATGACTCTCCGTCGCGATGATGCTGCGGAGGAAAACTATGATGGGGTGTGTCTAAGGACACGAGATCATCGGATTCGTCGAGAAAAGCCTTCACTCAGAAAGTAAGGGAAATTGGCGTTGCTGCTAATTGGTCAATCTCCATATCGGTGGTTAGAAAAAGATGCTAGCCAACCTCGGGGGAAAGTTGCTAGTGGGAGACGCCGTTCGTTGAAAAATAGGTCTCTCCTATCTTCCCGT
Source organism: Bombus hypnorum (assembly GCA_911387925.2). Classification (NCBI taxonomy): domain Eukaryota; kingdom Metazoa; phylum Arthropoda; class Insecta; order Hymenoptera; family Apidae; genus Bombus; species Bombus hypnorum. The sequence continues at coordinate 10,748,714 of OU427031.1, forward strand.
AGCCGGGACAAAGACTGTTTGTTTGAAGGACTTTAGTCAACTAAATCCTAAGATTTATAACGGGCCCTCAGGCTAGCTGAACATGTACTGCGGAGACGCATCGACATCTGGCAATCATCTTACTCGAAGAATAGGGTCTGCGTGTGGCGAGCTACGGGACAGAGACCGTTGGAATGTTTACTGTCGCGTGCCGCCACGAATATTTCTTTTAAGGAGAGCTATAGAATTACTCCATACTTTTGTTAGACAAAGCGTTCATCCCGTGACCGCGGCTACGTTCGGCGACTGGCTGTCGCCTCGAGCCCAAGCTCACTATCACAAATCTCGAACAATTACAAATCGGATTGAATAACTACAATTGTTTAATTACAGCTATAGTAGACTCTAGGTTACAATGTTGCGGGATTATTCAAAATTCCAAAAGCTCCGGTGTTCTTTCATCTCCGACATATAGTATAACGTCATATGGTATAACGTTATATGGTATAACGTTGTAGCGTTTTGCGTTATATAACATAACGTTATATGGTATAACGTTATAACGTATTACGTTATATAGTATAACGTTATATGGTGTAACATTATAACGTATTATGTTATATGGTATAACGGTATAACGTATTACGTTAGATAGTATAACGCCATAACGTATTACGTTATATGGTATAACGTTATAAGGTATTGCATTAGATGGTATAACGTTATAGCGTAATCATATGGTATAACTTTATAACGTATTACGTTATATGTGTATAACCTCATAACGTGTTACGTCATATGGTATAACGTTCAAGCGTAATACGTTATATAGTATATCGTTATAACGTATTACGTTATATGGTATAACGTTATAGCGTATTGCGTTATATAGTATAACGTTATATGGTATAACGGTATAACGTATTACGTTATGTAGTATAATGTTATAACGTATTACGTTATATAGTATAACGCTATAACGTATTACGTTATATGATATAACGTTATAGCGTAATACGTTATATAGTATAACGCTATAACGTATTACGTTATATGGTATAACGTTATAGCGTATTGTGTCATATAACATAACGTTATATGGTATAACGTTATAACGTATTACGTTATATAGTATAACTATATACCGTATGGCTTTATAGAACATAACGTTATAATATATTACGTTATAGAGTATAATGTTATATGGTATAATGTTTTAGTGTATAACGTTATATAGTATAACGTTATATAGTATAACGATATAACGTACTGCGTTATATAACATAACGTTATATGGTATAGCATTATAACGTTTTGCGTTATATAACATAACGTTATATGGTATAACGTTATAACGTATGACGTTATATAGTATAACGTTATATGGTATAACGTTATAACGTATTGCGTTAGATGGTATAGTGTTATAACGTATTATGTTATATGTTATAACGTTATAACGTATTACATTACATGCTATAACGTTATAACGTATTTCGCTATATAGTATGACTTTATAACGTATTACGTTATATGGTATTATGTTTTATGTTATAACGTTGTAACGTATTACGTTATATGCTATTACGTTATAACGTATTACGTTATATAGTGTAACGCTATAACGTATTACGTTATATGGTATTATGTTTTATGTTATAACGTTCTAACGTATTACGTTATATGCTATAACGTTATAACGTATTACGTTATATAGTGTAACGCTATAACGTATTACGTTATATGGTATAACGTTATATCGAATTACGTTATACGGTATAACTTTATAACGTATTATGTTATATGGTATAACGTTATAATGTATTACGTTATATAGTATAACGCCATAACGTATTACGTTATCATGGTATAACGTTATAACGTATGACGTTATGTAGTGTAATGTTATAACGTATTACGTTATTAGGTATAACGTTATAACGTATTGCGTTATATATCATAACGTTATTTGGTATAACGTTATAGCGTATTGCGTTATATAACATAACATTGTATGGTATAACGCTATAAAGTATTTCGTTATATAACATAACGTTATATAGTATGACGATATAACGTACTGCGTTAGATGGTGTAACGTTATAACGTATTACGTTATATAGTATAACGTTATATGGGATAACATTATAACGTATTACGTTATATAGTGTAACGTTATATGGTATAACATTATAACGTATTACGTTATATGGTATAACGTTATAACGTATTACGTTATATAGTGTAACGCTATAACGTATTACGTTATATGGTATAACGTTATATCGAATTACGTTATATGGTATAACTTTATAACGTATTATGTTATATGGTATAACGTTATAACGTATTACGTTATATGGTATAACGCTATAACGTATTACGTTATATGGTATAACGTTATAAGGTATTGCGTTAGATGGTACAACGTTATAGCGTAATCATATGGTATAACTTTATAACGTATTACGTTATATGTGTATAACCTCATAACGTATTACGTCATATGGTATAACGTTCAAGCGTAATAAGTTATATAGTATATCGTTATAACGTATTACGTTATATGGTATAACGTTATAGCGTATTGCGTTATATAACATAACGTTATACGGTATAACGTTATAACGTATTACGTTATATAGTATAACTATATAACGTATGGCGTTATAGAACATAACGTTATAATATATTACGTTATAGAGTATAATGTTATATGGTATAATGTTTTAGTGTATAACGTTTTATAGTATAACGTTATATAGTATAACGTTATAACGTACTGCGTTATATAACATAACGTTATAACGTACTGCGTTATATAACATAACGTTATATGGTATAGCGCTATAACGTATTGCGTTAGATGGTATAACGTTATATCGCATTGCGTTATATAACATAACGTTATAACATATTACAATATATAGTATAACGATATAACGTACTGCGTTATATAACATAACGTTATATGGTATAACGTTGTAGCGTTTTGCGTTATATAACATAACGTTATATGGTATAACGTTATAGCGTCTTACGTTCTAACGTATTACGTTGTATGGTATAGCGCTATAACGTTTTGCGTTATATAACATAACGTTATATGGTATAACGTTATAACGTATTACGTTATATAGTATAACGTTATATGGTATAACGTTATAACGTATTGCGTTAGATGGTATAATGTTATAACGTATTATGTTATATGTTATAACGTTATAACGTATTACGTTATATGCTATAACGTTATAACGTATTTCGCTATATAGTATGACTTTATAACGTATTACGTTATATGGTATTATGTTTTATGTTATATCGTTATAACGTATTACGTTATATAGTATAACGTTATATGGTATAACATTATAACGTATTATGTTATATGGTATAACGGTATAACGTATTACGATATGTAGTATTATGTTATAACGTATTATGTTATATGGTATAACGTTATAACGTATTACGTTATGTAGTATAACGCTATAACGTATTACGTTATATGATATAACGTTATAGCGTAATACGTTATATAGTATAACGCTATAACGTATTACGTTATATGGTATAACGTTATAGCGTATTGTGTCATATAACATAACGTTATATGGTATAACGTTATAACGTGTTACGTTATATAGTATAACGTTATCACGTATTGCGTTATGTAACTTAACGTTATATGGTATAACGCTATAACCTAATACGTTATATGGTATAACGTTATCACGTATTGCGTTATGTAACATAACCTTACATGGTATAACGTTATAACGAATTGCGTTAGATTGTATAACATTATATCGCATTGCGTTATATAACATAACGTTATAACATATTACGCTATATAGTATAACATTATGTGGTATATTGTTATAGTGTATAACGTTATGTAGTATAAGGTGACAACGCATTACGTTATATAGTATAAAGTCATAACGTATTACGTTATATGGTATAACGTTATCAAGTATTGCGTTATATAACATAACGTTATATAGTATAACGATATAACGTATTGCGTTAGATGGTATAACGTTATAACGTATTACGTTATATAGTATAGCGATATATGGTATAACGTTATAGCGTATTGCGTTATATAATATAAAGTTATATGGTATAACGTTATAACGTATTACGTTAGGTAGTGTAATGTTATAACGTATTACGTTAGGTAGTGTAATGTTATAACGTATTACGTTATATGGTATAACGTTATAACGTATGGCGTTATTTACCGTATCGTTATATGGTATAACGTTATATCGTATTGCGTTATATCGCATTACGTTATATAGTATAACGATATAACGTATTGCGGTAGATGGTATAACGTTATAACGTATTACGTTATATAGTATAGCGATATATGGTATAACGTTATAGCGTATTGCGTTATATAAAATAACGTTATATGGTATAACGGTATAACGTATTACGTTATGTAGTATAATGTTATAAGGTATTATGTTATATGCTATAACGTTATAACGTATTGCGTTAAATGGTATAACGTTATAACGTAACGTTATATGATATAACGTTATAACGTATTGCGCTAGATGGTATAACCTTACAACGGATTAGGTTATATAGTATAACGATATATGGTATAATGTTATAGCGTATTGCGTTATATAACATATCGTTTATGGTAGAGCGTTATAACGTATTACGGTGTGTAGTATATCGATATAGCGTATTGCGTTATTTAACATAACGTTATAATATATTACGTTTGTTACGTCGCATGGCACATCTGCACCCCAGCCGACGCTACCTGGCAGAAAGCGGCCCAACTACCTTCTTCTCGGCCCTCAATAAACTCAAGGACCGGCCATCAAACGTCCACTTTTAGCTAATGGTTTCCACATGTTTGCCAATCAACCTATTTGGCTAGAAGTATTTTCGGTTTATGTCCGGGTTTAGGAAAAGTCCTTAGTTTTATTAGGCTATTCAAAAATCACGGAAAAGCAGGTAGTCACCGACCGGGAAAACCAAACCGAAAACGACTGGTTTTCCCCAGGAATGAAGTCACCCCCGACCCACGGTGATGGGAGACTTCCTCATATCCTTCTTCATTAGAATGGTTCGCAACAAATCAGCAGCGCGGATAATTACCCTCACTTTCTAACGCCAGATGTGAATAACGAACCCTCGTCCTTGGGTCAAAGGACACCCCCACCTCAAGCTGTCCTTCAGTAGGATATAAGAGCGAAGAGAGGCTCGATCAAGACACTCCAGTTCAGACGTCAGATCAAGCCAGTCTACCTCCAGGATCCACGCAAGTCAGTCTCCAACAAGGATCCATCCAAGTAAGTCAGTCAACAAGGCCAATACAGTCAGGTCGTATTGTATCAAATATTCATCTTGTATCACACCAAGTTGTTTGGATTGTGCAAATATACTCAACCTGTTAACCGCAGAGTTGTCTACACTTTAACTGCCCTTATTATCCCAAAAGAAATAAGGGATCATACGATTCGTGGCGTCGATGAGTCAATCGTAACCGGAATTTACGCCTCCCGTTGGCACGCTTCTTCGAGATCGCGTATCCCGCGAACGTACGAAAATACAACGTTATATAGTATAACGTTACATGGTATATTGTTATATTGTATAACGTTATATATTTATAACGTTATAACGTATTACGTTATATGGTATAACTTCAAAACGTAATACGTTAAATGGTATAACCATATAACGTATAGCGTTATATAACATAACGTTATATGGCATAACGTTATAACGTGTTACGTTATATAGTATAACGTTATATGGGATAACATTATAACGTATTACGTTATATGGTATAACGTTATAACGTATTACGTTATATTGTATAACGTTATAACGTATTACGTTATGTAGTGTAATGTTACAACGTATTACGTTATATGGTATAACGTTATAACGTATTGCGTTATATATCATAACGTTATATGGTACAACGTTATATCGTATTGCGTTATATCGTAGTACGTTATATAGTATAACGATATAACGTATTGCGTTATATAACATAACGTTAGATGGTATAACGTTGTAACGTATTACGTTATATGGTATAACTTTATATCGTATTACGTTAAATGGTATAATGTTATAACGTATTGCCCTAGCTGGTATAACGTTATAACGTATTAAGTTATATAGTATAACGATATATGATATAACGTTATAGCGCATTGCGTTATATAACATAACGTTATATGGTATAGCGTTATAACGTATTACGTTATATAGTATAACTTTATATGGTATAACATTATAACGTATTACGTTATATGTTATAACGTTATAACGTATTACGTTATGTAGAATAACGTTATAACGAATTCCGTTATATAGTATAACGATATAACGTATTGCGTTATATAACATAACGTTATAATATATTACGTTATATACTATAACGTTATATGGATTGGACTCGGTCCCTCAAGTTTTTTCAGAAGACTTTTGTGGAATCGGACTTGACGCGGCTTGAAGATTACAGCTGATTCTTCCTCTTCCTCTAGGTGATATGCGTTGGTTGGAATATAGATGTGGGGTGTCGAGGCCAGGGTGCTTGGTACTGGTGGGGCTGTCGCATTGTGGCTATTGATTACGGTTTCATTTCGGCAGCAAAGTAGATGGATACATAATTTGTTCGGTATACATTTCCTGATGCATTTGAAGACCCCTATTTTGTTTATTCCATATATACCTAGAATGCCTAATGCTATGTAGCCTAATATCTGGAGCGTGGTTAGGCCCCAATACTGTATACTTTTGATTCTATGTTCGAAATTAAGAGTTTCTATTGCGTCGCCTATTTTATCGATCGTGGTTTTATAGTCTTGTAAATTATCTATTGTCTTTGGTGCTCGTTCGAGTTTATGTAACAGATGAGTGAAACTATCATTTGTTTTGAGCGCTAGGGTTTTTGTTTTGATTTCGTATTTGACTTCGTTTTTGGTTTCGCTTATACGCATGTGTTCATCTTTGTACAATATATCGCAAAAAGTGTTGGCTCTTATGATGGAAGGCTTGTCAAGTTTTTGCAAGGTATGTTTCGTTTTGCAAATTGTGTCTATTTCTATCGGATTTGCCGGTATCGCAATGTAGCAGTTGCTAGTTTTGAGCGGTATAAAGCTAATGTCTTCAATCTTAAGTACAGTTATTTGGCAATGTTCAACGTGAGGTTTGAAGTTTATTCTTTCGCTGCGACAGTCGGTTTTCGAGTTTCTGTCATGGATTGGTAGTGTTTGTTTGCATATAGTGGTTCCGGCTCGAATCTTACAAAGTTTGTCAAAGTACTCGATATCAGCGTTTATAAATGAAAGACCTGATGTTAAATATATCTGATGTTCGACTACTGGAGCCAAAAATACTCCATTTCTGTTACTCGGGATAGGATATACCTGTAGTATGTTCCATTCTGTGTTAGAGACTAAGGGTACTATGATTTTGAAAAATATTTTGTCATTTATTGTGAAGATTTTAAGATCACTGATGTCGAGTATGAATTGAAAATGTTCGGTTTTGCAAGATCGCGGTGTTGTACATCTGGCTACCTATTGCCTTGGCGTAATTTTCTATAAATTCATCGGGGTCGAGTATTTGCGGACTAATTATTCCTTGTTTGCCTTATATCATGACATTAAGTATTTCATCTAATTGAAAGTGTAAAGTTTGCATCGCGGTGTCGAGTTTCATGATCATCTTAAGCATAAATCTATCGATATTTGCCTGCCGTTGCTGTTTTAATATATCGCTATATGATTTCTCTAAATGGTTTAGGTTTTCTGAATTTAGAACTTTCCTAATAAGTGCTGTTTGATTAGCTATTATGGTCTTGATTTTATTATTGTCATCGAATAGTTTGTCCATATTCTCGTTTATGAGCGTAAGATCGTCATCGTCGAGAGTTCCGAACAGGCTTTTCGATACGAAGCCTATGATGTTGAGTAAACCTCGTGTGCTTCGGGTATGTGTTAACGCTTTCAGGTGTTTTGCGAGTTGTTTTAGGTTATCAATACGATTTTGTAATCCGTCTAACTCTTCGGCGTATTCTTTGCTGATTGTACGCGAGTCTATTGTTAATTTATATGATTCTATTGCGCTTATCTGCTCGTATATGTCGCTAGTGTCTAATCCTACTACAATATTGGCAGTGTCGCTGTACAAATATCCTTTTCCTATGTTTTCTACAAATACAGAGTTCCCTTCTAATGGTGTAATATTTATTTGCGCGGATACTATTCCGGCAAAGAGGAGCGTCGACCTGGAAAGTAAGGTTTTAAACGATTACCGTGTATCTTTTTGTCTTGAATCAGATAGTATGGAGTACATACTTTATCAATCGTGTATGGTCCTAACCATTCCACATCAAGTTTATGCCTTTTATGATCGTTATGTATTAAAACGGAGTCTCCTTCTTTGAAAACTGATTGAGATTTTATAATTTTACGTCTTTGATCGCGCTGATATCGCTATTTACTTTTGATTAATGTTTCTCGAGCGTGTCGGAGTCTAGAGTCCCATTCTTTTTTTCGGAACGTGACTTCGTCTGCGTATGTGCGTTGGGGATTCTTGGATATTGTGGAGGGAAGGTTGGCTTGGTGTCCGAATGTGAGTTCGAATGGCGTGTAACCAGTGGAGTCGTGTATCATTGTGTTATATGCAAGGCATACAAAGTTAAGTTGATCGTCCCATTCTTCATCCGAATTTCGCTGTATTGATTTTAACATGTCTGTTACTACTGCGTGTGTTCGTTCTAAAGATCCGTTACTTTGTGGGTGGAAGGATGTCATTTTGATATGTTTGATTTTGAACGCGTCTTCGTACTGTTGCATCAAACTAGATATGAAATTCTGTCCGCGGTCAGTTAATATCTTTTTTGGAGCGGAGAAGATGTAAATGTAATGATTTAAGAGTGCGTTCCAAATTGTTTCCGTTTGCTGAGTTTTTAGTGGCACGAGTATTAAGTATTTTGTCAGTTCGTCATGTATGGATAGAATGTACTGATTGCCTTTCTTCGTCTTTTTCAGTGGGCCTAATAAGTCCATAGCAATTTTATCGTTTGGTTCGAGGGGTGTGTCGGTGATACAAGGTTCTTCGCGCGGTCTGATACGTGTAGTTTTAGATGTTTGGCAAGCGTCGCATGATTCTATATGTTGTTCTATGCGTTTCATCAAATCTGGTACTCTGTGCCGTTCACGAATGCTGTCGTATGTCTTTTGTATACCGGGGTGTCCTACTAGATCGTGATTTTCTTTTAATAATTCGTCTATTTCTTCGTCGCTATATGTTTGGATTGGTTCCCATGCAAAATTTAATTCTTCTACGGTGTCGTTCAGGAATAATAAAATTTGTTTGATCGGGTTCTTCTCGGTCTCTGTGAAATTGTTGTCGCCTATACCTATCTTATCGTTTGTATGAATAATTTCGTTTAATTTAGTCAACCATTCGATTCTGTCGTAATTTCCTACCTCTGTTTTGGATAATTGATAGAAAGATTTACGGTTCGGAGTCATTTTGAGAGCTTTGGGTAACGCGTCGGTAGATTTTTCCCAATCGTGATACTTTTTATCGAGTTCTATGTTCAAATTTTCGCGTCGTCTGGTCAGAACATGTATTCTAGATAGTGCGTCGGCTGCAGTATTATCTTTTCCCTTCGTATATTCTATGTCGTATTCATATTCTTCTAATTTTAATCGCCATCTCATCAAGCGTGATGAGGGGTCTTTGCAGTTTTGTAGCCATTTTAGCGCTTGGTGATCGGTTCGGATGAGGAATTTCCGCCCTAACAGATATTGTCGGAGGCGTTTCACGGCCCATTCTATTGCTAAAAGTTCTTTTTCTGTAGTAGAGTAATTTCGTTCCGGTGGGTTTAGAGTTCGCGAGATATAACAACATGGTTGTCCGTCCTGTGATAAGATCGCACCTATACCTTCGTTACTGGCGTCAGTTGTTAATGTGAATTGTTTTGTAAAGTCTGGGAATTTTAGTACGGGTGATGAACAGAGTTTGTCTTTTAATGTCTGGAATGCTTCCTGGGTCTTATCTGTCCAATGAAATGGTGTCTCCTTTTTTGTAAGTTCGGTCAATGGTTTCGCGATTTTGGAAAAGTTTCTGATAAATTTGCGGTAATAACCTGCTAGCCCTAAGAAAGATTTGATGTCTGTGGGATTACGTGGCTGTTTGAAATTGCTAACGGCTTCTAATCTATTGGGATTTGGCTTTACACCTTCGGCGGTTACTATATGTCCGAGATATTCTGATTCTGGTTTGAGAAATTCGCATTTGTCCGGCTGTATTTTGAGTCCGAGTTCGCGTAAGCGTTGCAATACTATCGCGAGGTTGCTATTGTGCTCTTCAATCGACTGTCCGAATATTATAATGTCGTCTAAATATACGAAGCAATGTTTATTTATGAGTCCTCTTAGCGCGGTATCCATCATGCATTGAAATGTTGCAGGTGCATTCTTTAAACCGAATGGCATTCTATTGTAATGGTAGTGTCCTTGTGGTGTGGAGAATGCTGTGTATTTCTTAGAGTCTGTGTCCATTGGGATTTGGTGAAATCCGGAGGATAAATCGAGGGCTGAGAAGAATTTTGCGTTGCCTAATTGGGATAGTATGTCGTCTATGTCGGGTAATGGATATGCGTCTTGGTCAGTTAGTTCGTTTATTTTTCTGAAGTCTATTACAATTCGCCATTTCTGTTTCCCTGAGGCGTCTGCCTTTTTTGGTACTACCCAGACTGGTGAATTGTAAGGAGAATCAGATGGTTCTATGATGTTCTTTTGTAGCATTTCGTCCATTTGTCGTTTGATTTCTTCTTTGTGGCATTCAGGCGGTCGGTAAGATTTTGTGTTAATGATTTTATTTTCTTTTAACGTTATTGTGTGTTTAGCAAGGTTAGTGCATGGTAACAAGTCGGTTTCTAGATTGAATACGTCGAGGTAGAACAGCAATATCTTTTCGATTGGTTCACGGAGAGTTTTTTCTATATGCGAAAGTCTGACTAAATCTTTAAATGTGGAGACTTGATCGTACGTGTTTGAATTTTCGATAAAATTGGTTATTTTGGCTGGGCACTCACCACCATTGATAAAGCATATCGTAGTCGGTTTTCCTTCCAGGTAGACTGTTTTTGACACTGCTTGTTTTGGAGGTACGTCGTTTTCCTGTTGCAACAAAAGAATATTATTGTCAAGTTTTAATTGTTGATTCGAGAGATCAAATTTGAATTTAGATAGAGCTGGAAAACCGAGTATGCCGTTTTCTATAATTGGGAAGTTGTCTTCTACTATGAAGAATTCTAGAGTTTTGCCAAATAGTTTTACCAAAGCGTGTTCGTTAGTTTTAAATTTAGAGTGTCCCATAGAGAATTTTTGTTCTTTTGTTATTCTTGGTCGTAATACACATCTTCGTTTGAGTATGTTAATTCCTGCTCCGCTGTCAACGAGGAATTTATGTCGTCGTCCGTCGTACCGTAAAAGTACTGTGGGGAGTTTTCCTGTTGTTGCGTTAATTCGTAAGTCTGGTCTATTAGTTCTTCTGTTTCTTCCTTGTGTGTCTCGAGATTGTGGACTGCTGGTGGTCTCGGAAATTGACTGGGTGTTTGAAAATTTCTGCAGTGACTAGAGACATGTCCGATCTGATTGCATTTGAAGCATTTTAATTGAGTCCTTTGGGCAGGTGGTATTTGTTCAGTTTGCCGGAAGTTTCTTGGCATTGGATTAGGTGTTGGAGTTGGTTTTCTAATGATTGGGTTGGGATTATTAGTCGTTAGTCGTCGCTGTTCGGGGAGTCGTAATCGTTCCATTGGTTTTGGTCGTCGATTTCGATCTTCCCTGAAGAATCGCTCAATGTCGGTGACTTTTTTTTCGGCTTCAAGGATATTGTATGGTGGATTGGCGAGTAGTAATTGTCCTATTTCGGTCTTCAGGCCTCGAATAAAATCGATTACGGAGTCTCTTAAAATCCTGTCGTTCATAGCTCGTCTAGTAATTTCGTCACAGCATTCGTTCGTTATACTGTATTGTAGCTTATTGAGTGCTTTGCGGAACCTGATGATATAACTTTGCACACTTTCGTCGTGACGCTGTCTCGTTTCGCGTAGCTGGTCTTGTTGTTCTCTAACGGAATCTTGGGTGGCTACGTTTCGTCGTAGGGCATCGTACAGGTGTCCGTATTCGTTGATTGGTATATTGCGAATGGCCATTGCGGCTTTACCCGTGATTTTCCCGATTTTGATCATTTTTAGTAATAACGTGGGTTCGCTACACATGGCTCGCATTTCGCGCACTTCGCGTATGAATTCTTCTACTCCGATATCGTCTTCGCCGTTTAATTGTGGAATGCATGCTATCGCGTCTTTGGCCTGTAAGCTCGGAGAGGCGAATTGCGGTAGACGGTCTTCGTAAGAGGGATGGTTATCTGCTTTTGTTCGAATCGGAACGCATGGTGGGGAAGTTCTATCTCTCGCGGCAACAGATTCGTCCATGGTAATAAGAGAGCCTAGTTCTGTAGTAGCATCGTGTCCTATTTTTAGTTTGGAGATATTTTTGCCTAATAGTTCTATTTCCGCTGTACGCTTCTTATTCTCGCTGTCGGCTGTCCGTTGTGTCTCTTCTATACGTCGCGTAAGAAGTTCGATTTGTTTTTGTATCGCGTCGAGTATGGTACGAATCGAATTATCCATAGCTCCGTTTGTAGAAACGGTTTCAATAGTTTCGATTTTGTCCTTCCGTGACGTGGACATGATTCTAATCGATCTTATTGAGTTTGAACTATCGTTGCTATTCGAAACGCTTGAGAAACTTGGTTTTTTCACACGGTAACGTAAGAATGAATCCAGATTTTCAGCTTACCGTGGTAATTATGACTGTTGAGGAGTCTCTGGGATGTTTCCTCCTGGTTGGTTCGAATCCTATTCGTAGGCTTGCTCTGCGCTGACCGTAGTCCTCTCGTCTAGTTTCACAGTAGTGGAACGTTGAAAGATGCTGCAGGGCTTTGTAGTAGCACAGATTCGCGGTGGTCCGCTGATCCTTCAATCTTCAATGATGCGCGTACGCCGAAATCGAGATTTCGTTTACACTGAAGCGAATGGATCCTGGCAGGATCGTCAAAAATGTAGCGTAAAAATTAAGGTAAAAACAAGAAACTTGTCAATTTCCGAACAGGAGATCGAGTTCTTTTATTTTTACTCAATTTATACAGTATAATTTTCGGTTCATGATGATACACTTTTGATACTTGGGCTAGTTGAGAACAATTTCAGACTGGCAGGATGATTTTGAAGGGAGCATTTATACCCCTTTATTCGTTGGGGTGGGAGAAATCTTTGCTTATACTTATCATATATTTCGGAGAACGGCTAGAGTGACTGAATGCCACCCAGGCGGCTGAGAACGGACGTTGATCGGACGGTCACACGTGATAAGGCGCTCGGAAGTTTGGTTTATCATATGGCAGCTCGAATTTCACCTGTGACACCAACAACGACTTAAGGGAGCTCCACGACTTGCTAAAATCGGACGATCACAACGAAAAGGTGACCACGTTCCTAGCTCACAAGCAAATCGAATGGCGCTTCATACACCCTCATTCACCACATTTCGGTGGGTTGTGGGAGGCAGCGGTGAAATCTTTCAAACATCACTTTAGACGCGTCGTCGGTAATGAACTGCTTACTTTCGAGCAATTCAACACACTCATCATCGAAATCGAAGCAGTTCTCAATTCCCGACCATTAACACCCATATCCACTGATCCCAAGGATCTCCTCGTCCTCACGCCGGGTCATTTCCTCATCGGCGAATCATTAATGAGTGTGCGTGTCCGAGATTTCAGGGACACTCCTTCCAACCGGCTCTCCAGATGGCAGCACATCCAAAAAATTAAGCAACATTTTTGGAAACGCTGGCACAAGGAGTACCTCAATCAACTGAACAGCCGCAGTAAATGGACCAAGGGTGGACACAACATACAAGAAGGCACGATCGTCCTACTCAGAGAAGACAACGTTCCTTCGATACAATGGCCCTTGGGACGTGTAGTCAAGGTCCATCCCGGAGCCGACGGCATAATCCGAACAGCGACTGTGCAGATATCATCGAGCCTCCTGGACCGCGGCGTCAAGCGATTGGTTCCCCTGCCATGTCAACCAGATCAAGGAGAGTCCGGACAATCACAGACGCCGGAGGAAGGGGATCACACCCCCATCTAACCCATGTACAGAAGTTGGTCGGTGCCCTCTCAACGGGGGGAGGATGTTACGTCGCATCTGCACCCCAGCCGACGCTACCTGGCAGAAAGCGGCCCAACTACCTTCTTCCCGGCCCTCAATAAACTCAAGGACCGGCTATCAAACGTCTACTTTTAGCTAATGGTTTCCACATGTTTGCCAATCAACCTATTTGGATAGAAGTATTTTCGGTTTATGTCCGGATTTAGGAAAAGTCCTTAGCTTTATTAGGCTATTAAAAAATCACGGAAAAGCAGGTAGTCACCGACCGGGAAAACCCAACCAAAGACGACTGGTTTTCCCCAGAAATGAAGTCACCCCCGACCCACGGTGATGGGAGACTTCCTCATATCCTTCTTCATTAGAATGGTTCGCAACAAATCAGCAGCGCGGATAATTACCCTCACTTTCTAACGCCAGTTCTGCCCGAGCAGTCGAGCTATGCGGACGTGAGAACCAGTGCCTCCGTAAGTGCGACAAGTGGGAAAGAAAAGAGAAGAGAAAAGAAAAGTGAAGTGCAACACAACCAATATACTAAAACTAAAGGATGGAAAACATCCAAAAAATACCAACTATAAAAATCCTAAACAAAGGCGAAACATATGCCATAAACAGAGCAATAGACCAACGGAGCTCAAATAAATCAACAAGTGAAGTGGATTGCTAAGATACAAACGAAATAGCGATGGAAATTACGAAAAAAGATGAAGAAAAAAATAATACTAGCAATGTTCCACCACATTACAACGAAAGCTGGAAGACTGCAACTCCCAGCAAAAAACGAAGGATAAACACAAGCACAAATGCTAAGAGGACGATAGAACCAGAAGGACAAAAATGGCTACAGGAAATTCCTATACATAACTCTTTCAGCTCACTGCCAGAAGAGATGGATATAGACCCAGCTGATAAACCAATAACAAACATTCCGAAACCTCCACCAATCTTCATTGATGCTAAAATAATAGATCCCCTCATCGAACTGCTAAACATCACGGCAGGAAAAGAAAATTACACCATCAAACAACTCAAACTAGAACAGGTAAAAGTACAAACCAATACCCCAGAAATATATAGAAAAGTAACAAAAGCGCTAAAGGAAAAAAACGCCGGGTATCATACCTACCAACCCAAATCTGATAAAAGCTACAAAGCAGTAATCAGAGGCTTACATCCTAAATCGAACACAAACAACATATATGAGGAATTAGCCAAATTCGGACACCAGGTGAGAACGATCAACAACATAACCAGATTTGACACCAAGCAACCACTACCGCTATTTTTAATAGAACTAGAACCTAAAAATAATAACAAAGAAATTTTTGAAATTAAGAAAATTTTAAACACGAATTACAGTTGAGCCACCCAGACACAAAAAAGACATACCGCAATGTATGAGGTGTCAACAATATGGGCATACAAAAAATTACTGTAACAGAAACCCGGCGTGTGTCAAATGCACAGGAAAGCACCTAACAGCGAACTGCCCACACACGGGAAAAATAAATAACGCAAAGTGTTTCAATTGCGGTGGAAACCACCCAGCTAGTTACAAAGGCTGTGTAGTCAGAAAGCAACTACAAAATAAACTTTTTCCGCCGCTTCGTAACAGGACATATAATAACTCTAACACTCAACAGGATAGCATAGTAACTGAAACATCAACAAACGTTCAGCATGTAATGAACCATAACAATACTAACATCCTTGGTAGCCGAAGCTACGCGCAAGTAGCTAAACAGTCAACACCTTTAGATAATCACAACCAGAACATTAACATCGACGACGCTACAGAAATTAAAGAACTATTAAAGATATCCATCAAAAACACATAATTCCTGGCAAAAATGATAAGTGAACAAAACGCAATCCTTAAACAGCAAACGCAACAAATCACACTCATGCTACAACTACTTACAAACGCGCTAACTAAAAAATAAAAGTGGACACGCTTAAAATAGCAGCCTGGAACTCTAACGGCCTACAACAAAGTGCCCTACAAACTAAAACATTCCTGTATAACAATAATATCGATATACTTCTTGTTTCAGAAACACACTTCACTATAAAAAACTATTTAAAAATACCGTACTACACCATATATGATACCAAGCATCCCTCAGGAAAAGCACACGGAGGAACCGCAGTAATAATAAGAAACGATATTAAACACCATCTACACAGTCAGGTTAGTAAAGAATATATCCAAGCAACCACCGTTACAGTACAAACTAGCAGCAACTATCTACAGCTGTCAGCAGTATATGTACCACCGCGACATAAAATTACATCTCAAATGTGGGAAGATTACTTTCAACATTTAGGTGATAAGTATATTGCAGCGGGAGACTATAATTCAAAGCACACACTATGGGGATCAAGAATCAATACACCTCGAGGTAGAACCTTGGAGAAATACATTAGAAACAATAGCCTCAACATATTATCCACAGGAAGACCGACTTACTGGCCGACAGACTTGAGCAAAATACCTGACCTACTTGATTTTGCAGTTACAAAAGGACTAAATGCAAATAAACTAAATATAGAACCCAGCCTCGAGCTTAGCTCCGATCATACACCCATAATTATTACATACTTAAACAAACCAATAATTTATAAAAATTCAGAGACACTATGCAATAAAACCATCAAATGGCAAACATTTAAAGAAGTAATTGAGAACAAAATCAACTGCAACATCCCATTGAAAACACCCGAACATATCGAACAAGCAGTAATAACGCTTACAGAAACTGTTCAGGAAGCAGCATGGGCAACCACCATACCTGAATTAACTAATAGACCAACAAAAATAATTCCGCCAGACATCCTTGAAAAAATTAGAGAAAAAAGAAAAGCGAAAGCAAAATGGCAAAAACATAGATCAAAAGAAAACAAAAAACACCTAAATAAACTTGCAAAGGAAATAAAAAACAAAATAAAAGAACACAATAACAATGAGTTCACAAAATTCATAGAGTCACTATCTGCACACGAGAACTCTAACTACTCCCTTTGGAAAGCCACAAAAAAATAAAGAAGCCAATAAAACTAGTCCCAGCAATCAGAAAAGCAGATAATATATGGGCAAGAAGCAACGAAGAACAAGATGAAGAATTTTCCAACCACCTAAGCAACATATTTACACCACATAATATAAATAATAGCAACCACAACTGTCATATGGACGAGGATGAGGAAATCACTAGTATTGCAACTGACAATCATTACATCATATCTAAAACAACAGCACATGAAATTAGAAACATAATCGAGAAAACAAAAAATAATAAGGCACCAGGAATTGACCTAATCAATGGTATAATCTTGAAAAACCTTCCTCCAAAAGCGATACGGCTAATTACGATAATTTTCAATGCAATATTAAGAATCCAATATTATCCTAAGTTATGGAAACTAGCACAGATCATAATGTTACCTAAACCAGGCAAAGACCCACACCAATCAGCATCTTACAGACCAATATCACTACTTCCCGCTTAAAACCAATAATAGAGAAGGAAAAATTAATACCAGATCACCAACTTGGATTCAGAAACAAACACTCCACGATAGAGCAAATGCACAGACTCACAAATGAAATAATACTAGCATTAGAAAACAAACAATACTGCACAGCCCTCTTTATGGATATCGAGAAAGCATTTGACAAAATAAACCACAATAGTCTACTTCAATCAATCAGAAAACAGTTCCCGGAACAGATATACCATTTAATCAAATCTTACTTAAGCAACAGAACGTTTTCAGTAAAAATTAAAGACACATACTCTCAAGTTAAAGACATCAAGGCAGGGGTTCCGCAAGGAAGCGTCTTGGGACCAATTCTATACACACTATACACGGCCAACATACCAACAACTACCAATAGCAAAATACTGACATTTGCGGATGACAATGTTGTACTAGTCAGGCACACTAACCCTGCAACAGCAGTCACATTACTACAAGAACATATTGTAAAAATAGAAAAGTGGCTTCAAGTTAAACAAATTAAAGCGAACCCTGATAAATGCAACCACATTACATTCACACTGCGAAAACAGTTACCACCAAACATTACACTCAACGGCACGCACATAATACAAACAAGGCAAATCAAATACCTAGGACTACACTTTGATACACGATTCACATGGAAACAACATATTAAATCAATAATAAGCAAAATACAGATAGCAAGGAGACAGATGTACTGGTTAACAAGTCGAAAATCTAAACTGAGTATAGAAAACAAATTAAAAATTTACAAAACCATTATAAAACCAATCTGGACGTACGGAATACCACTATGGGGAACAGCAGCAATGAGCCATATAACCAAATTAGAGGCAATGCAATCTAAAATACTCAGAACAATAGTAAACGCCCCATGGTACGTTAGAAACGAGGATATAAGGAAAGACCTTGGAATACCAACGGTCAAGGAAGAGATTTGCAGATTTGCAAGAAGATACAAAGAAAGAATAGCAACGCATCCGAACCGGCTGGCAGCGGAAACGATCATCACATTCATTGAAAGGAGATTAAAAAGGAAACATCCAGTAGATCTCATAAAGGATATACCCTAACAAGCAGGAAGATGGTACACCACTGGGGGTAGCCACCCACATGTTATATTAGGTGAAGTAAAAAGTTCTGAGCGCTTTTTCGCTTTATTTCGACGATGAAATTAACATAGTCAAGATTATTCGATTTAGATTAAATATGCACCGTTTTGTTCGATTACTTTTGTCCATTTTGAAGGCAATTTCATAATTCCGCGGTTGAAGAAGTCCTCGTCCCTATTGGTAAAAAACTTGACCAGCTCATTTTCACAAGCCTCTCTTGAGGCCAGTTTTGTACCATCAAGAAAATTTTGCAAAAACTTAAAAAGGTGATAATCGCTTGGTGCCAGGTCTGGACTGTACGGCGGATGCGATAGAACCTCCCAGCCAAGCTCTCGGAGCTTCTGACGCGTCGTTAAAGATGTGTGCGGCCTGGCGTTGTCTTGATGGAACACAACACCTTTCCTATTGGCCAATTCTGGCCGCTTCTGGTCGATCGCCTGCTTCAGTCTGGTCAGTTGTTGACAATAGAGGTCCGAATTAAGTGTTTGCCCCGATGGGAGCAGCTCATAATGGATGATTCCCTTCCAATCCCACCAAACACACAATAAAACCTTCTTGGCCGTTAATCCACGCTTGGCGATCGTTTGGGCCGGCCCACCGCGATTGGACCACGATCTTTTTCGGCTGTTGTTCTCGTATGTGACCCATTTTTCATCGCCAGTCACCATCCGCTTCAAAAATGGGTCGATTTCGTTACGTCTCAACAAAGAATCGCAGGCATCAATTCGGTCCAAAAGGTTCTTTTGCGTCAATTCATGTGGCACCCATACGTCGAGCTTCTTCTTGAGACCAGCCTTATGCAAATGGTTCCAAACGGTTTTCTGGCTAATCTTCAGTTCCTGGGCAATGGAATAAGTGCTCACATGCCGGTCCGACTCGACGATTTCCATGATTTTATCCACATTTTCGACGATTGGCCTACCAGAGCGTGCCTCATCTTCGACGTCCATATTACCAGAACGGAATCGTTGGAACCACCGCTTTGCTGTTGCATTCGATACTGTACTGGGTCCATAAACAGCACAAATTTTTTTGGCCGCCTGCTCCGCCTTTTCACCTTGGTCGTAGTGGTACTGAAGAATGTATCGAATTTTCTCTTTTTTTATCTCCATTTTCGAACGCTGTAACACACAACTGGCTTCACCGAACACAAAACTGACAAAGAACCTTTTTGATGCGTAATATCACCTTGAAATCGGTGTATACTATGACTCGATGCGATGTGCACATCGTGAGATATGGCTCACTAAAGACATCTAGCGAAAAACGCTCAGAACTTTTTACTTAACCTAATATTATTAAGCAGCTATAACATTTTACCTAATGTCCTACTGGAAAAATTGTAAAATTTGAAACAAAAAAAAAAAAAAAAAACTTTCTAAGGCCAGATGTGAATAACGAACCCTCGTCCTTCGGTCAAAGGACACCCCCACCTCAAGCTGTCCTTCAGTAGGATATAAGAGCGAAGAGAAGCTCGATCAAGACACTCCAGTTCAGACATCAGATCAAGCCAGTCTACCTCCAGGATCCACGCAAGTCAGTCTCCAACAAGGATCCATCCAAGTCAGTCAGTCAACAAGGCGAATACAGTCAGGTCGTATTGTATCAAATATTCATCTTGTTTCACACCAAGTTGTTTGGATTGTACAAATATACACAACCTGTTAACCGCAGAGTTGTCTACACTTTAACTACCCTTATTATCCCAAAAGAAATAAGGGATCATACGATTCGTGGCGTCGATTAGTCAATCGTAACGGGAATTTACGCCTCCCGTTGGCGCGCTCCTTCGAGACCGCGTCTCCCCGCGAACGTACGAAAATACAACGTTATATAGTATAACGTTACATGGTATAATGTTATAGTGTATAACGTTATATATTTATAACGTTATAACGTACTACGTTATATGGTATAACTTTAAAACGTATTACGTTATATGGTATAACGTTATAACGTATTACGTTATATGGTATAATGTTATAACGTATTACGTTATAAGGTATAATGCTATAACGTATTACGTTATATAGTATAGCGTTATATGTTACAACGTTATAGCGTATTGCGTTATATAACATAAGGTTGTATGGTATAACGTTAAAACGTATTACGTTATATAGTATAACGATATAACGTATTGCGTTAGATGGTATGACGTTATAACGTATTACGTTATATGGTATAACGTCATAACGTATAGCGTTATATAACATAACGTTATATAGTATAACGATATATGGTATAACATTATAGCGTATTGTGTTATATAACATAACGTTATATAGTATAACGTTATAACGAATTACGTTTGAAGGAGGTTATGTGCGTGGAGCGGCCGGCTAGGTGAAAAGAGAATTCACGTTTCGTCCCGGGACTACCGGTTGACTCGTCAGTAAGGCTATGCCCGGTAGTCCCTGCCTTAAACGTAGAGGGAGTCTCGCTAGGTGCGGTATTTGTATCAAGTGCTCGAATGTTCGACCGCTAGCGAGATAGATAGACAGACTCGTTGTCGTCGTAGCCCTCTGGTGTTGACGGTTGGTACCCGCGGATCGCCCGGGAGGTTTTGCGCCGCGTTTGATGCCTCGACCTGTCGGCGTCCTATTGATACCGATCCGCCACACGTTATATAGTATAACGATATAACGTATTGCGTTATATAACATAACGCTATAATATATTACGTTATATAGTATAACGTTATATGGTATAATGTTACAGTGTATAACGTTATATATTTGTCGGAGATGAAAGGACATCGGAGCCTCCCCTTTGGAACTTCGGGAAAATCCCCTAACACCGTAATCTAGATTCTATCATAGGCGTAATTAAACAATTGTCGTCTTTCGATCCGATTGTATTTGTTCGAGATTTGTGATAGTGAGCTTTGGCTCGAGGCGACAATCTGTCGCCGAACGTAGCCGCGGTCACGGGATGAACGCTTTGTTTAGCAAATGCATAGAGTAATTCTATATCTCGATTTGAAAAGGAAATAGTTGTAACACTCGACAGTAAACATTCCAACGGTCTCTGTCCCGTAGCTCGCCACACGCAGACCCTATTCTTCGAGTAAGATGATTGCCAGATGTCGATGCGTCTCCACAGTACATGTTCAGCTAGCCTGAGGGCCCGTTATAAATCTTAGGATTTAGTTGACTAAAGTCTCTCAAACAAACAGTCTTTGTCCCAGCTACGGGAAGATAGGAGAGACCTATTTTCAACGAACGGCGCCTCCCACTAGCAACTGTCCCCCGAGGGTGGCTAGCATCTTTTTCTAACCACCGATATGGAGATTGACCAATTAGCAGCAACGCCAATTTCCCTTACTTTCTGAACGAAAGCTTTCCTCGACGAATCCGATGATCTCGTGTCCTTAGACACACCCCATCATAGTTTTCCTCCGCAGCATCATCGCGACGGAGAGTCATTCTCTCGTGAGGTCGTATTAGCGAGTTACTTAGAGTCTGTACGCTCGGTGGATGTTTCACGTTTTAACCAAGAGTCCGACTTAGAATTTGCGAGCACGTTAATCTACCATCCCGTCGACCGCGGATTCGTTATGGAACCTAGGATTATTGTCACTAGTTTCTCGAGTATCTAATTATCGCGGTTACTTGTCCAGTTCTATGACAATCGTACTTGCACTAGTCAATGTCTTCTCTATTGCATAACGACACGTGTAGACCAAACGAAGATTCGTTTCACGCCCCTAACTCTAATTCTAATGTAAACCCGACATCAGAAGTGGGATCAGTGCCGGTTATAACAGTGCAAGAGCTTATGACCATCGTGCGCGAGTTAATTCAGTCGCTAGTGCAAAATCGAGTGTGGAACCTAACAATTTTCGCCACCGCGTTTTAACCCTGAAACCGCGGGCTTCGACTCCGCTGCACGACGCGCAGCTATCAATCTGATTATGGAGGAAAATCCCTTACGAAGCAGTGCCCTGAATATACTTTCAATAACGAGTATGAAATCGACTTCTACGTATTGGAGGCGCCAACTGGTAG
The DNA here is from genome assembly GCA_911387925.2 of Bombus hypnorum. Taxonomy (NCBI): domain Eukaryota; kingdom Metazoa; phylum Arthropoda; class Insecta; order Hymenoptera; family Apidae; genus Bombus; species Bombus hypnorum. The sequence continues at coordinate 10,771,597 of OU427031.1, forward strand.
ATCAAGCCATCCGGGTGAGTCGTTTCCATTTTACCCCGATTTTGGAGCCGAGTGTTCATTAATTAAAGAACTCGTAGTCTTGAGATTTTCTGGCAAAGGAACGATTGATATAGTAGTAATGCGAGGAATAAGAAATATTTGTACTAAACGTACCTCTCAAATCTTGTTCGTTGCAGGTGTTAATGATTAAAGATAAATTTTTATATCCTCGCTGATAGTTATTTAAGGTATGATGTCGCGATTGATCGTGAAATTTTAAGTCAAGGTTTTAGCGTAATATTACACAAACTAGCCTCGCTATGTGTAAAACGAAAATAATTAATGCCTGTAATAAGACCGCTGAAAACGAGGTCGATGTTAATGAAGTTGACAATGAGGTACGTGGTAGTGATAAAAGTCGATTAATTTTCTTTTCGAAGATTCAAAGATTCATCAGTTACGGGCTTCCTACGTACTCGCGTAAATACAGGCCAGTTAGAACTACAATTAATTGATACTAACATCACCGTACAAGGAGTCCTAATAGACTTCGCGGGGAGGAGCGCAGAATAGTACGTGAGAGAATAAGCGAATTAATTAGAGCCGAAAATCATAAGGCCTAGTAATTCACCGTTCGCGAGCCCTGTGTTACTCGTGAAGACGAACGATGGTTCAGATAGATGATTGGTAGATTTTCGAGAACTAAATGAAAATACGGTCGCGGATCGGTATCCTTTACCCTTTATTGCGGATCAAGTCGCGAGATTGCCAAAGCGAGATATTTTGTTAGTCTGGACATGGCCAGCGGGTTTCGCCAAATCCCTATTCATTCTAATTCTAGGAAATACACAGCATCGGCTACCCCCGTCGGACGATTTGGACAATAAGTTGTTGCTTTCTTCAAATTCCTCTGTGCCCTTGTTCGGTCCATTCGACGTCTTTTAATTGCATGGCATGGTTGCGTGCGCGTCTGGTGTTTCTTTCGGAATCGTTTTTCCGAACCGCGATATTACGCTGACTCCGTCGAAAACGGGGATTCTTGCATTTTCGGACAACCCTAATAATTCTGCAATTAATACTTGTCTGAATATTCTAATATTTGTGTTCTTCCTTGCTGTAATTTTGTAAACCATCAAAGCGTTTACCACGGAGATCCTCGGAAGGAGTCGCATGCCAAGTCATCTGTACCATTTGACCCTTTTTCTAATTGTAGTCACATGGGAAACCATTTGATCGGAGTGATCTGTACCACACTTTCCTTCGTTGTATCCAGCAGCGGCTGGTGATTCTAATGTTACGAACAAACGAAACGAGAGATCATTCTTGAGGCTTCTTTGAAAACACGTATGGCAGTCAACGTGCCATTCGTACGTTGTTGTCTATTCGGATGATGTCCTAATTATTGCCGACTCAATAGATCCAGCTCTAAGAGGATTGCACACCGTGTTAGATACCCTCGTAAAAGTCGGAATCTCCTTTAACTTTTCAAAATGTTCTTTTCCAAAGACATCGGTACTCTATTTGGGATATGTGATTCACGACGGAGAAATTCGTTCCAGTCCTGGTAAAATACACGCCTTGAGTTCTTTACCTGCGTCAACGACCGTCACACAGCTCAGGCAGTTCATAGGTTTAACCCTTCATTTCCGAAAAATTCGTCCCTAAAGCTTCACGGGTAACGAAACTCTTGTATGCACGTACTTCCGGTAATAAAAACACGACTTGGACGGATAGGCATGGAAAAATAAGGCAAAAGGTAATTTCCGTCCTGATCGACGCGCCGGTGTTAATGGTATTTGACCCGAACTATCCGATAGGACTTCATACCGACGCTAGTTCGGATGGACACGAGGCTATTTTAACGCACAAGATTGAAGGTAAAAAGTAGAGTAATAGAATATTACAGTATAAGGAGTAGCCCCGCGGAATCTAGATATCATTCCTATGAACTAGAAACGTTAACGGTTGTAAACGCCGTCGAGCATTTCTGTCATTATCTACACGGACGAGAATTTCTTGTCGTCACCGATTGTAATTCTTTGAAGGCATCCAGTAGTAAAGTAAATTTAAAAGACAAGGTTCACAGGCGATGGGCTTACTTACAAACTTTTACTTTTGACGTTCTGTACCGGAAGGGTAAACGAGTGGCCCACGTAGACTTCTTCTCGCGAAATCCCGTAGACTTGGGTCACCGTACGATCAACGAAGTCATGGAGATCGAAATCAACCCGACCGAAACCTCCGAAGATTGGCTATTAGCGAAATAACGTCGCGACCCACAAATTTCTCAGATCGTCAACAAATTGCAGAACGAAGAGCTCGCGGAAGACGTCGCGAATACGTACGAGTCACGGTCCGGTACCCTTCATCGTAAAATACAGAGAAAAGACAGAACTCTCTGCTTGCCCATTGTCCCGAGAGGTTTTAGGTGGTCCGTTATTAACCATGTGCAACAGTCAATTATGCACTTAGGTTGGGATAAAACGCTTGAGAAACTGTGCGAGTATAACTGGTTCGAAGGAATGGCGAAGTATGTTCGCAAATTCGTAGAGAACTGTCATGCTTGTCAAGTTTCGAAGGCCAGTTCAGGTAAAATACAAGCTGAATTACATCCTATACCTAAGACCAGCATACCTTGGCATACAGTTCACGTGGACATAACGGACAAACTAAGCGGTAAAAGTGGTTCGAAAGAATATGTCATTGTTTTGCTCGACAGCTTCACTAAATTCGCATATCTGCATCATACTCGTAAAATAGATTCTCCTAGTACCGTTCAAGCACTTAAGTATGCTATATTTTATTCGGCAGTCTTTGCTGGATGATAGCGGATCAAGAGAGGTGTCCTACGGGCAAAGAATTTCAAGATTTTTGTCTAGATAGACACATTAAACTCCACTTAATCTCAACCGGTGCGAGTAGGGCCAACGGACAGATAGAGCGTATCATGGGTACGCTAAAGAACATATTCACGACCATAGAAACGACCGGGCGATCTCGACTAGACGCGATTGACAAAATACAGTTGACTTCGAACTGCACCACCAACCGCGTGACTAAATCGAGTCCATTGGAACTATTAATTGGTAGAACAGCAAAGATCCTACGACTCGTTGATACTCGACGGTATTGAAGAAAGAAAAGTAGATATCTCCGATGTAAGGCAGCAGGCAATAGAGAATATAGAAACTAGTGCTAGGTACGACAGAGGTGGATTCGACAAAACCAAAGCTAAAGTAGGTGGGTTTAATCCCGGTGATTTTGCATTACGCAAGAATGAGGAAGTAAACCAAACGCGGTTAGATCCGAAATTCAGGAGTCCATTCCAGATAGCAAAAGTTTTGGAATGAGATAGATATACTTTAAAAACCTTGGACGGCAAACGATCATATAAGGACAGACATGACAGACTGAGAAAAATGCCAGAAAGTTGCGTCCCTGCTGAGTTGGACGTCTGCTGTGATGACAACGATAGTGATAATAACGATGCGAGTACACTGACCTCGGAGGATCATTAATACCACGCCTTTTGTAATATTCCCAGTGGGGCCCTGCGCTATGTCCACCGCGATGTACTGTATTTTCTGATACGTCCACCGAGACAACGAGCGCACGTGTGATATACCCACTTTGATGCTTTGTGTTGTTTTATGATATGTCCACCGCGACGTACTGTGTTTTCTGATACGTCCACCGTGACAATGGGTGCACATGTAATATACCCACTTTGATGCTTTGTGTTGTTTTATGATATGTCCACCGCGACGTACTGTGTTTTCTGATACGTCCACCGTGACAATGGGTGCACATGTAATATACCCACTTTGATGCTTTGTGTTGTTTTATGATAAGTCCACCGCGACGTACTGTGTTTTCTGATACGTCCACCGTGACAATGGGTGCACATGTAATATACCCACTTTGATGCTTTGTGTTGTTTTATGATAAGTCCACCGCGACGTACTGTGTTTTCTGATACGTCCACCGTGACAATGGGTGCACATGTAATATACCCACTTTGATGCTTTGTGTTGTTTTATGATATGTCCACCGCGACGTACTGTGTTTTCTGATACGTCCACCGTGACAATGGGTGCACATGTAATATACCCACTTTGATGCTTTGTGTTGTTTTATGATATGTCCACCGCGACGTACTGTGTTTTCTGATACGTCCACCGTGACAACGAGTGCATATGCTTTGTGTTGTTTTATGATATGTCCACCGCGACGTACTGTATTTTCTGATACGTCCACCGTGACAACGAGCACACATGTAATATAACCAACGTAGTGGTACGATCCAACAAACCGAGATTCATCAGTGTACGAAATCGGAAAATGATCTGTCGTGTCATTACGGTCTGACTGGTAACTCACAGAATGCAACTAGCACTTTGAAGACAAATTAAAACGCTACTAATTTTATTTCTCTTTCATTTCCTTGCTTGTCAAACCTCCGAACAGAACTTTGTTGCCAAACTGGACCCTTGACTTATTTGGAACATTTAGTTGAACGGTAAATAATATCAGTTACGAGTCTAATGTTGGAAAACGCAATATTTTAGTTACACACGAGGACGTGTGATAGTCAGGATGGCCGTGTCGGAGATGAAAGAACACCGGAGCTTTTGGAATTTTGAATAATCCCGCAACATTGTAACTTAGAGTCTACTATAGCTGCAATTAAACAATTGTAGTTATTCAATCCGATTTGTAATTGTTCGAGATTTGTGATAATGAGCTTGGGCTCGAGGCGACAGCCAGTCGCCGAACGTAGCCGCGGTCACGGGATGAACACTTTGTCTAACAAAGGTATGGAGTAATTCTATAGCTCTCCTTAAAAGAAATATTCGTGGCGGCACGCGACAGTAAACATTCCAACGGTCTCTGTCCCGTAGCTCGCCACACGCAGACCCTATTCTTCGAGTAAGATGATTGCCAGATGTCGATGCGTCTCCGCAGTACATGTTCAGCTAGCCTGAGGGCCCGTTATAAATCTTAGGATTTAGTTGACTAAAGTCCTTCAAACAAACAGTCTTTGTCCCAGCTACGGGAAGATAGGAGAGACCTATTTTTCAACGAACGGCGTCTCCCACTAGCAACGTTCCCCCGAGGGTGGCTAGCATCTTTTTCTAACTACCGATATGGAGATTGACCAATTAGCAGCAACGCCAATTTCCCTTACTTTCTGAACGAAGGCTTTCCTCGACGAATCCGATGATCTCGTGTCCTTAGACACACCCCATCATAGTTTTCCTCTGCAGCATCATCGCGACGGAGAGTCATTCTCTCGTGAGGTCGTATTAGCGAGTTACTTAGAGTCTGTACGCTCGGTGGATGTTTCACGTTTTAACCAAGAGCCCGACTTAGAATTTGCGAGCACGTTAATCTACCATCCCGTCGACCGTGGATTCGTTATGGAACCTAGGATCATTGTCATTAGTTCTCGAGTAACTAGTTACCGCGGTTACTTGTCCAGTTCTATGATAATCGTACTCGCACTAGTCAATGTCTTCCCTATTGCATATCGACACGTGTAATCCAAACGAAGATTCGTTTCACGCCCCTAACTCTAATTCTAATGTAAACCCGACATATATATATACGTGTGTATATATACTTATTATAACATCTTAAATCAATATTTAAACCTAAATAAACTCTGTGCAACACAATCAAATAGTTATTTTATCCAACTTTAATCCTCTCCCGTGCCAGTATTCCTGCACATAGCAGGTTAGTCGAAAACGTGGAACTTATCTATCAATAGCCTAAACACTAGCTAACGCTACCCATAAGTAATTAATTTATCGGTAAACTATTTAACGAAATCTCTCTAATCGAAACAGTCCTCAGACTGTTTCCGGAGGCAGTAACTACCGTGTAAATCGTAGTTTTCGAGTGCATATTTAAATATTCAAAATAGTATTGTCCAATAAAAGAAAATATATTTTTGAAATAGTCCTTAGACTATTTCTGGTGGCAGCAACTACCGAATTTAATTGGAAATTTTAAACCAATATTCCATATACAATCATATATCATTTAAATTTTCCGACTAAATTCAAATCAACCAGAAAATTTAATTTAAACAAAAAATTGAAATTTAAATTTGATTTAAATGAGGACGTAACAGATTCTTAAATAAATTTTGGTGGCAGCGGTGGGATACGCTCCACAGAGGATTAAAGTTGTTGCGGTTATTGACAAATAAATACCTAAATAATAATGGCGACTAAATTAGAATCATTGGACAAAGACGTAGTGTTGACATTAGCCGAAAAACTTAAAGCATGGGATGCGAATTTTCGCAATATGAGTGCAAAAATGGATGAATTACAAAACAACATGCTCGAATTCAAAACAAGAAGAGAACCCGAGTCACCCATATCGCAACCGACAACTCAACAAGAGACGGTACAGCCAGGCGGATATTCCCAACCGATTAAACTAAAAGACGCGATCGAGTCGGTACCAGTGTTCGACGGATATCGACCCTCGGTATTTCAATTTTTAAGAGCATGCGAGCGCGCACGCAGCATGGTTGGTAGATATCAAGAACCCCAGTTAGTAAAATTACTAGTAAATAAGCTTCGCGGTCACGCGTTTCTCGCCGTCGAAGACACAGAATTGGTGAATTTAAATGATTTCGGGAACAAATTAAAAGATCTGTTCGGCCCGAAGAAATCCCTTAAGGAATATAGGGGAGAATTAGGAACGATATTTTAACGACCCGGGGAGGACATATTAGACTATATGGATCGGGTTCGAAATCTTAGGGTAGCGATAATGGACGGAGAGAGAGGCGGCTACGTCATTATACCCCCCGACATTCAAGATACAATAGATTGGGAAACGAGAGAAGCCTTCGTTAAGGGACTCCCGAATGAAGTATATATACGAGTAAAGATAGCAGGGTATCACACCTTAGATGACGCGTATCGTCAAGCCGTAAAGGCAACACAAGAATTAAAGCGAGTAAATGATAGAACGCGACCCCAACGACCGACGCATCCGAACATTTACAAACGTGACAGTGTGCGTCCCTTGAACACTAACAACGATATCAGGAATAACCGCCAAGACCGAAGATCAGTACCTCCATCACGGAATTATTCAAACGATTCGAGACAAAATACTATCACATGTAATTATTGTAAAAAACCTGGACATCTAGTAAGAGATTGCTATAAATTTAAAGCCCGAGTAGATGCCGGAATAATCATACCTTATGCTTCAACACAATCGGGAAACCAAACACGTCCTTCGAGAGATTGGGGCGAGCCTCGAAGGAACGATACCCCGAATCGCCCGAGAGTGCAAGCAGCAACAAGGAGGCCAGTGCCTACAGTAACAAACAGATCAAGGCCAGCCACCCCCACGAGATCGATTTCACAACCCGCAATAAGAGACAGAGCGAACGTAATGCAGACAGTAAAATCAAAGGAACAACCATTAAATACCGTGGGGGAGCCATCTCACAGTCATACGAAAACACAAGCAGAAAATTCGGAATTTCAAAGCCAAAGGGAAAAAATAATGCGGAAACAACCGACGAAGGAAAATCACCAAGAGTCGGACTCAGATTCGGAAGACGACCTCTCCGGATTATTTCAATAAAACTAAATTATTCACCAACAATTCCAACTGCGCGAATAGTTTCCCCAGATTTAAAAACTAAAACGAGCTTATTATTAGACTCTGGATCAGAAATTAATATTATTAAGAAACCCGCGTTACCCGATTCAGCTGTCATCAACGAAAAGGAATCTGTCGAAGTGCGAGGAATTACGGCGACGAGCCTGGTCTCCCTAGGGCAGACAGTAATACAGGTTGGGCCATCCAGTTATTTTTCATGTAGTTGATGATTCATTGCTGATCGATCAAGACGGTATCTTAGGATCCGAATTTTTTTCAGGTTGCAAGGCTCGTTTAGATTACGAGAAAAGGCATGTAAAATGGGGAAATGTTTATATTCCCTTCGATACCAAAGATAGAATAATCATACCGAAACGAAGTTCGATAACATGCTCAATAAATATCGCAAATCCAGAGATAAAAGAGGGATTTATTCCCAGAATCGAGCCGATCAAGGGGATTTATTTTGGTAATGCAGTTGTGAGAAATCATAAGGGAAAGGGTTATTTGAGAGTAATAAATACTACTTCAAGAGATTATGAATTTACGACACCAACAATGGTAATCAAAGAATTCGAAAACCCCACCCCGCTTCCTAGTACGGTGTGTAACACAATTTTAAAAACAAAGGAAAGCAGATCTGACAAAATAATTGAATTACTACGACTTGAACACTTGAACGAAGAGGAAAGGAAAAACGTCGAAAAATTGATTCGTAATAATCAAGATAGATTTCATATTCCAGGAGAAACGTTGGAAGCCACTGGAATTCTAGAACATAGGATAATTACGACGGATGATATACCAGTCAATATTAAGCAGTATCGTTACCCACCAGTACACCGAGAGGAAAAAAATCGACAAATCCAAGAATTACTAGACACAGACATCGTAGAACCATCAATATCTCCATACAATTCCCCGCTATGGATTGTACCTAAAAAACCCGATTCGCAAGGAAATAAACGTTGGAGATTAGTCATTGATTATAGGAAATTGAATGATAAAACGATCGGTGATGCTTTCCCACTCCCCAACATCACGGAAATATTGGATCAATTAGGAAGTGCAAAATATTTTTTCACATTTGACTTAGCATCAGGTTTTCACCAGATCCGTATGTCCCCGGAAGACGCCCATAAAACTGCATTTTCGACACCATACGGACACTTCCAATTCAAAAGAATGCCCTTTGGACTAAAAAATGCCCCAGCAAGATTTCAGCGCCTGATGAACTCAGTCTTATCTGGATTGCAAGGTATAGAACTATTTGTCTATCTGGACGATATAGTGATTTATTCGAGGTCTCTTCAAGAACATGAAGCAAAATTTAACAAGTTAATGGAAAGACTAAGGAAAGATAGATTACGATTACAACCCGATAAGTGCGAGTTTTTACGACATGAGGTAAATTATTTGGGACACATAATTAGTGAAGATGGCGTAAAACCCGATCCGAAAAAATCGAAGCCGTATCGAAATTTCCACGACCTAAAAAGGTAAAAAATATTAAACAGTTTTTGGGACTAGCAGGATACTATAGAAGGTTTATACCCGATTTTTCCAAAGTTGCGAAACCATTGACACAATTATTAAAGAAAGACACTCCCTTCAAATGGACAGAAAATCAGGAAAATGCATTCAACAACTTAAAGATAGCGCTAATGACAAAACCCATTCTGCAATATCCAGACCTTTCTAAACCTTTTAACCTGACGACAGACGCATCAAGTTATGCAATAAGCGTCGTGCTGAGTCAAGGACCAATAGGAAAGGATTTACCTATTGCATATGCCTCAAGACTATTAAATTCCGCCGAGCAAAACTACTCTACTATAGAGAAGGAGTGTTTGGCAATCGTTTATAACGCCATGCACTTCCGACCGTATTTATGTGGAAGAAAATTTACTATTGTAACTGACCATAAACCCCTAGTATGGATGCATTCTATCAAGGATCCTACTTCGAGAATTTGGAAATGGAAGCTAAAATTATCGGACTTTGAATTTGATATCATATATAAAGAAGGCAGGGCGAACGCAAATGCGGACGCATTGTCTAGAAACCCTCCGGAGGTCTGCCTACCAATCAGGAAAAGAGCAGAAGACTCGTCGATCCAGTATCCTGCCCCAAAACGACTCGAATTAGATACCTCAATAGAAAATTCTCCTATACTTAAGGTTAAACCACATAAATTACCCCCACCCCATGAACTGAGAAACAAGGAAAAAATTTTCATTCAAAAACATTTTACCATAAACAAACCCCCCGTGGAAAATTTTGACCAAACAATCGGAAACACCGACGAAGCATCTGTTCAAGAAACAAGTGAGGCCGAAACAGCGAGCGAGGAAGAGTCTTCCCTGTCATGTTCCGAGCCTCCACAACAACAAGAAGGAAAAGCTAAACCTACAATAATTACAGAAGTAAAAATTTCCGAAACAAGAGACTCAATAGCAAAAGTAAACGACAATAAAGTAATTTTTATTGATATGAAAGGAGATCCTGTAGATAGGGGAGCCATGGAAATGAAGGAAACGGGGAAATTACCACGTTACGAAGATCTGACGTTAGAAAGGGCTAGACTAAATTGGGACTCGGGAAAGCAAATAATATCTCTACCTGTGAAGGAAAATATACATATCCCAATAACGTCCGAGAATTTACTAAATTCACTAAGATCCTTGCTAGATGTAGTAAATGAGAAACAACTAATGTCCTTCAGCATTAGCAAAGGAAGTTTGGAAGAAATACCTTGGCGACACATAATCAGGAAACTAAAAGAGGTCTTTATAGAAAAAAACGATAACTATTACCATCTGCACCGGAGAAGTAATTACCCCACCAGTAGAAATACGAAGCAATATAATACGGGAAAAGCACGAGTCATCCGTAGCGGGACACAAAGGAGTAACGAAAACCTATCAAAGGATACGACAACACTACTACTGGGAAAACATGAAAAGGGAAATCCAAGATTACATAAGAACATGTAACGAGTGCCAATTAAAGAAACTTACTAGAATAAAAACTAAACAACCAATGGTGCTCACAGATACACCGGGTAAAGCTTTTGATAAAATTAGTATGGATATAGTCGGCCCATTACCAATCACACAAAAGGGAAATAAATATATATTAACCATTCAAGATTTACTAACGAAGTACTCGCTCGGAATTCCGATCAAGAGAATCACTTCAGCCGAAATAGCTGACGCCTTCATAAAGCAATTTATTTGTCGATTTGGCTCGCCAAGGGCAATCCTGACCGACCAAGGAGCGAATTTTACATCCATCCTAATGAAAAAGGTAGCAAAAAAATTTCGTATAAAACAATTCACTACGACAGCATATCACCCGCAAAGTAATGGTTCGATCGAAAGATCGCACCACGTGTTGATTGAATATCTCAAATTGTACATTGAAAATTCCAAGAACTGGGATGAATGGGTAGAATTAGCCATGTTTTCTTATAACACCTCTGTACACGAGGGAACAAAATTCTCCCCACACGAATTAGTCTTCGGGCACTTAGCTAGAGGACCCGCCGGTGAAATGATAATTGAAGAAAACATGGAACCAACATATGGAACCAACATACAAATCTAAGTTGAGGTCCAAAGAATATTACGATAGACATATCAACCCGCAAAATTTCAAGGTAGGAGATCTGGTGTATCTAATAAAAGAACCCAGCAAAGGAAAACTTTCTAATCAATATACAGGACCACACAGAGTGTTGGAAATCTTAGAAAACCAAAACGTTAGGATTCAGGTGAAAGAGATTCCGCGAACAGTGCACTTAAACAAGTTAAAACTAGCGCATAACCGAAATAAATAATAAATAAAATGATTTCAGTGGGCAACGTATTGTAATAGTGTGTTGTAGTGCCGCTCATCGAGTAATACAGACAGTAGTGATCTAAAAGAAAAAGAAAAATTATTATGTGTGCTCTGATTAGTGTTTGATTATAAAACATGTTCATTCAATAAATAATTAAAATAATTAAAAGTGAAAGTTACCTTGTGAATAAGGATGTGTATGTACAAATATAGGTTATGTATCCCTATTCGCGGAGCATAAAGTATGACAGCCAGCAGAAATAAATAAATGAATTAATTCCAATTGTCTCAATACGAAATGCAATATTACGGGAAATCATAACAATACAGTGGTTAAACCAAAGGGACGTGTGACACTATTCATCGAGCAATACAAACAGTAGAGATCTAAAAGGAAAAGGAAAAACTATTATGTGTGCTCCGATTAGTGTTTGATGATAAAATGTGTTCATACAATAACTAACGAAAACAGTGAAAATGGAAGTTACCTTGTGAACAACCAAAACACCATACGAGGAAGCATACATGCATGAACCCCGCAGGAATAAATTATGTATCCACCCCGTATTCAAGGACGACGCAGTGGTCTCAATATAAAAGAGATAAAATTAGTTAACAAATATGGAAAAGGTTATAAAATAAGTTGATCAAATATCAATAATAAATGTGACCATAATAAAAGGTATTATACTATGCTACTTTATATAATACTGTTAAAATGTTGTATTATGAAATAAATGCTATAATACACAACAGCGATCGCTGACACCTTACAATACCCATTGACTTAAATCGATTAAATAGCCCCTCCCCCCTTAATACTTACAATAGCGGAAAACACTCATAGCGAATACCGAAGGTGCATCGGAGAACTCAGTTCCGCCAAATGCATGCTGCATAGGTGTTTAGCATGAGCAACACAGCACGTAGACCTGCAGAATAAGTACTAGGTAACCATAAACAATAATATAATGGATAAATTCTAACTTACAAGATCTAGGTTTGCGCAATACACAAAAAAAGTATGATTTATATATATATATATATATATATATATATATATATATATATATATATATATATATATATATATGTCGGAGATGAAAGAACACCGGAGCTTTTTGAATTTTGAATAATAATCCCGCAACATTGTAACCTAGCTGTAATTAAACAATTGTAGTTATTCAATCCGATTTGTAATTGTTCGAGATTTGTGATAATGAGCTTGGGCTCGAGGCGACAGCCAGTCGCCGAACGTAGCCGCGGTCACGGGATGAACGCTTTGTCTAACAAAGGTATAGAGTAATTCTATAGCTCTCCTTAAAAGAAATATTCGTGGCGGCACGCGACAGTAAACATTCCAACGGTCTCTGTCCCGTAGCTCGCCACACGCAGACCCTATTCTTCGAGTTAGATGATTGCCAGATGTCGATGCGTCCCCGCAGTACATGTTCAGCTAGCCTGAGGGCCCGTTATAAATCTTAGGATTTAGTTGACTAAAGTCCTTCAAACAAACAGTCTTTGTCCCAGCTACGGGAAGATAGGAGAGACCTATTTTCCAACGAACGGCGTCTCCCACTAGCAACTTTCCCCCGAGGGTGGCTAGCATCTTTTTCTAACCACCGATATGGAGATTGACCAATTAGCAGCAACGCCAATTTCCCTTACTTTCTGAACGAAGGCTTTCCTCGACGAATCCGATGATCTCGTGTCCTTAGACACACCCCATCATAGTTTTCCTCCGCAGCATCATCGCGACGGAGAGTCATTCTCTCGTGAGGTCGTATTAGCGAGTTACTTAGAGTCTGTACGCTCGGTGGATGTTTCACGTTTTAACCAAGAGTCCGACTTAGAATTTGCGAGCACGTTAATCTACCATCCCGTCGACCGCGGATTCGTTATGGAACCTAGGATTATTGTCACTAGTTTCTCGAGTATCTAATTATCGCGGTTACTTGTCCAGTTCTATGACAATCGTACTTGCACTAGTCAATGTCTTCTCTATTGCATAACGACACGTGTAGACCAAACGAAGATTCGTTTCACGCCCCTAACTCTAATTCTAATGTAAACCCGACATATATATATATTTTTAGGGAAAAGGGAGAGAGGAAAAAGGAAAAGGGAGGAGAATAAATAGCTGACCAGTATAGGAGGTGGTTATATAATAACTAAGATAGGTGAACCGAAAGTTAATAATAAACATAACCAGAATAGAAGAATATTATACTACGTAATATTGAAATGGAGCTGTAACGCACAAAGAGCGGTCACTCACACAATGCATTACACACGTATTAAACTAAATGAATTAAATAATACCTTTATGCTCACAGATGTAAGACGATTGAAGACACCCTTAGCAAATATCCCAAGTATAACAAAGAACCAGGTAAAGCTGTAGGAACGTTCCAGGTAAACGACGTAGCATCAAGGAAATGGAACCTGAAAACTACAACGTTAATTTAACAAACTTTAATCAGCCATACATAGATTCATTCGTACCATACGCAAAGTAACAACAAATAACAGGTGCAAGCAACAAAAAAAAGAGGGGGAAGAAAAGAGAGAAACTAATAATAAAAATAGTCAATAATCACGGAAACAGGTTGGAAATTAATCAAAATGGATTAATTAATATACAGTGAAACGACTCTATTAGCAACTAATAAATTCAACAATAATATAATCCACGCTACTACATTAAAATAACACACAGTTAGTACACGCATTACGATGAACATAAAACAAAATTATTCATGCCCCACTAAACACAATTTAACACAAGTAAATAATTATTTTGAAATCCTGCATAACATGTTACTGAACCCTCACTAAGATACACGCGAATAGCCATTTGAAAATTCCCGGCGAACACAAAATAACATTCGCGCATGTGCTATGAGGCGCACATTATTATTATAAACACAAATAACATGTTTCCCCTTCAACTACACGGCACCCAGTAAACAAAATCACAACGATCAACAAACAATTAGCTATTTCGGCAACACGATACCGTTGACAGTAACTAACGCCTTACAAAGACACATGCGAGCGACCATTTTGGAAACCCGTCGCACGCACTTCACATATATGCACTGAAATACGTACCATAACTAGGCATATCGTCATAAACACGAAATCATACTTAACCCATTTGATTATACGTCGGCTATATATACATATAATGTAATATAGCATTGTAATAAGAATACTAGGAAATAATAAAAATCAGCTATATATATATATATATATATATATATATATATATATATATATATATATATATATATATATATATATAAAGAGAGGGGTGAAAGAAATTTATTTTTTATATATATAAATTTAAAATAAAATAAAAATTTAAACACATAAATAAATATGTATATATATATTTTTTACTAACTGCTATATATGTATGTACAGAATGGATGGCGAATTCATCGATTCACACGTAGAAAATCAAGATATACTCATGCTTGCATTCGATCCAGAGGAAACGGAGGAAATTCAGTCCTGCCTCTGTGCTCAACTGTTGCTCAACGTCTATTATTCCGATAACCATTTTATTTGTCAAGATTGTTTCGACATCCTAGATCCAGACGACCAGGACTTATGTGATGACCAACCAAGCCATTTCCTATGCGGAATACCTGCAAGAACCCGAATATCGCACTGTAATATATGCGACATAAATATAGCGGAACTACAACCTGCTATATCTTGCATCCGGTGCATGAATGTTTATGACGACCTAACTCACCTCGAAAGAGATTTCTTAGTGCAAGGAACAATAACCCGCGCTGTTGTACTATAGAAACATTTGTATGTTACACACAAATGAATACCTATGCCATCCGACTGTAAAATAACCAACACTTACAGCAATGTATACAAGTTCCATGTATATTTACCGATATATATAGATGCATGTTTATAAAACAAACGCCACTTATAGCACCCACTCCCATCGATAATGCGTACGACTTATAAAATAAGTCTCAAATTTATCACACACACATATAAAACAAGCAGCATTCGTAATACCTATTTCTATCGATAATATATATACACATATATATATGTATAATTACAAAACAAATCCCACTTATAATACCTACCAATACATACACGTATAAATATATATTTATATTTACTCCTACTGATAACATATACATATAAAAACTACAAATAAACAATAGTCACAAGACTTGCATTTATACGTAAGTTCCCTTTTCTATTCACTCACATTAATAAATCCAAGAGTAAGAAACGATTTAATAAATTGTTAATAGGAAGATGAATCACCTGGTCATCGTACTTACCCTCATCAAAATAGCATATGGGCTGATAGGATACGACTGCAATGGCAATCACCTCAGCGTTACAACCATCTCCTTAAACTCCATTGGGGACTGCAGCATACAGCCTGTGATAACAGAAAACCAGGATACTTATATCCAACTACTGCAACTTTCGGAATTCGAATTTACCAGTGTGAGGCAATGCAAAGTGCAAATAACACGAATTATATATTACTGTGGCATGCACTCCCACACATCAGCAGTGCATAACGGATTTGCCGAATACCTCCATGAAACAACCGCTCAACAATGCGCTAGGATGCACCAAGATGGCACGTTTTCACTCGGGCCACAGAACCTTATAGTAGGCCTAAAGGATAATGCAACGGAAACAAGATCACTTGTCCTAGCCGGCAAATTAACGAACGACGGCAGCTGCCAGGGGACACAGTACGTAGACCCATACGGGAGCTGGGAAGGTGTCGTCGTACAAGCCACAATAAAGATAAGTTTAAGATCAGGAGTTGTGCCAGTACGAATTGAAGCCAATAAAATTTTATTGAAATCAGGAACGGTATGTGCCTTCAGCGAAGGAAATTGTCTAGACGCTGAAGACGGGTACACCTATTGGCAACCACAACCGCCCTCACCATGCAAATTCGATCAGTATGATGTGCTATATGAAGGAATTGCCACAAAGATCCAGGAAATAAAAACCAACAGGGAACCGGCACAACCAGTCTACGCACTAACAACACAAGAAGTAACCTTTGTATAGACTAAAACCGGGGAACAGCCCCTGTGCGGGTACATCTTGCTATCCTCAGAGCACCCCAAATTGTTCTTGTTGGAAACAGCAAAAGGAAATAAGTTCATATCCAAACGCAAGACAGCAGTCGAAAATTTGGATATATTCACATATGTCAATTCTAAATTCGTTTATGTAGAAAAGCACATTAAAAGACAAATGACGGCACTATATCATGACGTATTGACACAAAGATGCACCACCGAAAAAAAAGTAATAGAAAACGCTTTAAGTTTAGCCATCCTACTGCCCGACGAATTCGCATATGCAATAACCAAAACACCGGGACACATGGCTTTGATTGCAGGAGAAGCGGTCCATATAGTCAAATGTATTCCAGTGCAGGTAAAAATACGACATACAACGGAATGCTATTCGGAACTACCTGTTTGGCAAGGATATCGTACCGCATTTTTAACACCAAAAACACACATCCTAACTCAACATGGAAATCATAGAGAATGTAGTGCAGTACTACCCACACTATACAACATCGACGGACTCTGGTACAAGTTCGTACCAAAAACGATGGAAGCTATTGCACCACAAGAACTCCGTCCAGACACACGCCAAACATGGCAATATACAGCACCAGCATCACTGGCCACAAGCGGAATATATACCCAACGGGACCTGGATACACTACGAGACCACGTCATGTTCCCAGCTGAGAAAACAGCAATACTAAACACACTGGCCAGAGAAGCAACAGGAAAAGTAATCGTCCCTGGAACGATAAATATCTTGAGAATCATGGATGAAATACTAGCGACAATAGCAAAGAATACTGCATCGAAAATATGGACAGGTTTTATGGAATTCGGAACGGTTAGCGCAGCGATACTTGGAATCTTCATTATACTAAAAATAATAAAAGCAATAGTAGACATAGTTATACATGGATATCAATTACGCGAAACTTACGGATGCGGACTCGCACTACTCGGAGCAATATGGGGCTCAGTCACTCACCTGCTATTATACCTAAAAAGGGGACGAAATGTCGACGATGAAGCAGCACAACCTCAAGGAATATCAATAACACCAACAGCCACAATAACTCAATCACCAACAGCATCTACATCCGCCCTGAGCGAACTCAGGGACACCATCAGTCAAATTTCCCGCGGAAATTTGAACTCCAAGGGCGGGGGTGTCACGTCCCGCGCTCCGCACGCGCCGTAACGAAGAAACAAAACTACTATACGCCAATTTTTTTTTTTTTATTTAATAATTCCTATTCACAATTTGTCCAATTTGGACATTTGGTAGAATTTTTTAGCTGTTTGATTATCATGTGGGTGGCTACCCCCAATGGGGTACCATCTTCGTGCTTGTTACGGTATATCCTTTATGAGATCTGCTGGGTGTTTCCTTTTTAATCTCCTTTCAATGAATGTGATGATCGTTTCCGCTGCCAGCCGGTTCGGGTGCGTTGCTATTCTTTCTTTGTATCTTCTTGCGAATCTGCTAATCTCTTCCTTGACCGTTGGTATTCCAAGGTCTTTCCTTATATCCTCGTTTCTAACGTACCATGGGGCGTTTACTATTGTTCTGAGTATTTTAGATTGCATTGCCTCTAATTTGGTTATATGGCTCATTGCTGCTGTTCCCCATAGTGGTATTCCGTACGTCCAGATTGGTTTTATAATGGTTTTGTAAATTTTTAATTTGTTTTCTATACCCAGTTTAGATTTTCGACTTGTTAACCAGTACATCTGTCTCCTTGCTATCTGTATTTTGCTTATTATTGATTTAATATGTTGTTTCCATGTGAATCGTGTATCAAAGTGGAGTCCTAGGTATTTGACTTGCCTTGTTTGTATTATGTGCGTGCCGTTGAGTGTAATGTTTGGTGGTAACTGTTTTCGCAGTGTGAATGTAATGTGGTTGCATTTATCAGGGTTCGCTTTAATTTGTTTAACTTGAAGCCACTTTTCTATTTTTACAATATGTTCTTGTAGTAATGTGACTGCTGTTGCAGGGTTAGTGTGCCTGACTAGTACAACATTGTCATCCGCAAATGTCAGTATTTTGCTATTGGTAGTTGTTGGTATGTTGGCCGTGTATAGTGTGTATAGAATTGATCCCAAGACGCTTCCTTGCGGAACCCCTGCCTTGATGTCTTTAACTTGAGAGTATGTGTCTTTAATTTTTACTGAAAACGTTCTGTTGCTTAAGTAAGATTTGATTAAATGGTATATCTGTTCCGGGAACTGTTTTCTGATTGATTGAAGTAGACTATTGTGGTTTATTTTGTCAAATGCTTTCTCGATATCCATAAAGAGGGCTGTGCAGTATTGTTTGTTTTCTAATGCTAGTATTATTTCATTTGTGAGTCTGTGCATTTGCTCTATCGTGGAGTGTTTGTTTCTGAATCCAAGTTGGTGATCTGGTATTAATTTTTCCTTCTCTATTATTGGTTTTAAGCGGGAAGTAGTGATATTGGTCTGTAAGATGCTGATTGGTGTGGGTCTTTGCCTGGTTTAGGTAACATTATGATCTGTGCTAGTTTCCATAATTTAGGATAATATTGGATTCTTAATATTGCATTGAAAATTATCGTAATTAGCCGTATCGCTTTTGGAGGAAGGTTTTTCAAGATTATACCATTGATTAGGTCAATTCCTGGTGCCTTATTATTTTTTGTTTTCTCGATTATGTTTCTAATTTCATGTGCTGTTGTTTTAGGTATGATGTAATGATTGTCAGTTGCAATACTAGTGATTACCTCATCCTCGTCCATATGACAGTTGTGGTTGCTATTATTGATATTATGTGGTGTAAATATGTTGCTTAGGTGGTTGGAAAATTCTTCAGCTTGTTCTTCGTTGCTTCTTGCCCATGTATTATCTGCTTTTCTGATTGCTGGGACTAGTTTTATTGGCTTCTTTATTTTTTTTGTGGCTTTCCAAAGGGAGTAGTTAGAGTTCTCGTGTGCAGATAGTGACTCTATGAATTTTGTGAACTCATTGTTATTGTGTTCTTTTATTTTGTTTTTTATTTCCTTTGCAAGTTTATTTAGGTGTTTTTTGTTTTCTTTTGATCTATGTTTTTGCCATTTTGCTTTCGCTTTTCTTTTTTCTCTAATTTTTTCAAGGATGTCTGGCGGAATTATTTTTGTTGGTCTGTTAGTTGATTCAGGTATGGTGGTTGCCCATGCTGCTTCCTGAATAGTTTCTGTAAGCGTTATTACTGCTTGCTCGATATGTTCGGGTGTTTTCAATGGGATGTTGCAGTTTATTTTGCTCTCAATTATTTCTATAAATGTTTACCATTTGGTGGTTTTATTGCATAGTGTCTCTGAATTGTTATAAATTATTGGTTTGTTTAAGTATGTAATAATTATGGGTGTATGATCGGAGCTAAGCTCGAGGCTGGGTTCTATATTTAGTTTATTTGCATTTAGTCCTTTTGTAACTGCAAAATCAAGTAGGTCAGGTATTTTGCTCAAGTCTGTCGGCCAGTAAGTCGGTCTTCCTGTGGATAATATATTGAGGTTATTGTTTCTAATGTATTTCTCCCAGGTTCTACCTCGAGGTGTATTGATTCTTGATCCCCATAGTGTGTGCTTTGAATTATAGTCTCCCGCTGCAATATACTTATCACCTAAATGTTGAAAGTAATCTTCCCACATTTGAGATGTAATTTTATGTCGCGGTGGTACATATACTGCTGACAGCTGTAAATAGTTGCTGCTAGTTTGTACTGTAACGGTGGTTGCTTGGATATATTCCTTACTAACCTGGCTGTGTAAATGGTGTTTAATATCGTTTCTTATTATTACTGCGGTTCTTCCGTGTGCTTTTCCTGAGGGATGCTTGGTATCATATATGGTGTAGTACGGTATTTTTAAATAGTTTTTTATAGTGAAGTGTGTTTCTGATACAAGAAGTATATCGATATTATTGTTATACAGGAATGTTTTAGTTTGTAGGGCACTTTGTTGTAGGCCGTTAGAGTTCCAGGCTGCTATTTTAAGCGTGTCCACTTTTATTTTTTAGTTAGCGTGTTTGTAAGTAGTTGTAGCATGAGTGTGATTTGTTGCGTTTGCTGTTTAAGGACTGCGTTTTGTTCACTTATCATTTTTGCCAGGAATTCCGTGTTTTTGATGGATATCTTTAATAGTTCTTTAATTTCTGTAGCGTCGTCGATGTTAATGTTCTGGTTGTGATTATCTAAAGGTGTTGACTGTTTGGCTACTTGCGCGTAGCTTTGGCTACCAAGGGTGTTGGTATTGTTATGGTTCATTACATGCTGAACGTTTGTTGATGTTTCAGTCACTGTGCTATCCTGTTGAGTGTTAGAGTTATTATATGTCCTGTTACGAAGCGGCGGAAAAAGTTTATTTTGTAGTTGCTTTCTGACTAAACAGCCTTTGTAACTAGCTGGGTGGTTTCCACCACAATTGTAGCATTTTACATCATTTATTTTTCCCATGCGTGGGCAGTTCATTGTAAGGTGTTTACCTGCGCATTTGACACACGCCGGGTTTCTATTACAATAATTTTTTGTATGCCCATATTGTTGACACCTCATACATTGCGGTATGTCTTTTTTGTGTCTGGGTGGCTCAACTGTAATTATTGTGTTTAAAATTTTCTTAATTTTAAAAATTTCCTTGTTATTATTTTTAGGTTTGAGTTCTATTAGGAATAACGGTAATGGTTGTTTAGTATCGTACCTGGTTATGTTGTTAATCGCTCTTATCTGATGTCCCATTTTAGCTAGTTCCTCACATATGTTATTTGTGTTCGTTTTTGGATGTAATCCTCTGATTACTGCTTTGTAACTTTTATCAGATTTGAGCTGATAAGTGTCATATCCGGCATTATTTTCTTTTAGTGCATTTGTCACTTTTCTGAATATTTCTGGGGTGTTCGTTTGTACTTTTACCTGGTCCAGTTTAAGTTGTTTAATGGTATAGTTTTCCTTACATCTCGAGCTGTTTAGCAGATCAATGAGAGGATCTATTATTTTAGCATTTATATAGATTGGTGGTGGTTTAGGAATGCGCGTTGCTGATTTTTCGACTGGATTTGAATCCATCACTTCTGGCAGTGAGCTGTAAGAGTTATGTAGAGGAATTTCTTGTAGCCATTGTTGTCTTACTGTTTCTAGAGCCCTCCTAACATTTGTGTATTTAGACATTTTTCGTTTCTTGCTGGGAGTTACAGTCTTCCAGCTTTCTTTCTGATGTGGTAGATCATTGCTGATTTTATCCTTATCGTCATTATTTTGTGTAATATCTACTTCCATTTGTATTTCATTTACAACTGGGCAATCTTGAACTTCGCTTGTTCGTTGTTTGGGTTTGTTTTATCTAAAGAACTGTTTATAAAAAATGATTTGTTAAGAAATGTTACAACGCATTACGTTATATAGTATAAAGTTATAACGTATTGCGTTATATAACATAACGTTATATGGTATAACGTTATAACGTATTGCGTTACATATCATAACGTTATATGGTATAACGTTATATCGTGTTGCGTTAAATCGTATTGCGTTATATAGTATAACGAAATAACGTATTGCTCTATATATCATAACGTTACATGGCATAACGTGATATGGTATAACGTTATAACGTATTACCTTATATAGTATAACGTTATATGGTATAACGTTATATGGTATAACGTTATAGCGTATTGCGTTATATAGCATAACGTTGTATGGTATAACGTTAAAGCGTATTGCGTTATATAACATAACGTTAGTTGGTATAACGTTATAACGTATTACGTTATATGGTATAACGTTATAACGTATTACGTTACGTAGTGTAATGTTATAACGTATTCCGTTATATGGTATAACGTTATATGGTATAACGTTATATCGTGTTGCGTTATATCGTATTGCGTTATATAGTATAACGATACAACGTATTGCTCTATATAATATAACGTTAGATGGTATGACGTTATAACATATTACGTTATATAGTATAACGTTATAACGTATAACGTTATATGGTATAACGTTATAACGTATAACGTTATGTAGTGTAATGTTATAACGTATTACGTTATATGGTATAACGTTATAACGTATAGCGTTATATACCATAACGTTATATAGTATAACGATATAACGTATTGCGTTATATAACATAACGTTAGATGGCATAACGTTATAACGTATTACGTTATATGGTATAACTTTATAACGTATTACGTTATATGGTATAACGTTATAACGTATTACGTTATATGCTATAAAGTTATATCGTATTACGATATGTAGTATAACGTTATAACGTATTACGTTACATGGTATAACGTTATAATGTATTTCGTTATTTAACATAACGTTATATGGTATAACCTTTTATCGTATTGCGTTATATCGTATTACGTTATATAGCATAACATTATGTGGTATAACGTTATAACGTATTACGTTATGTAGTATTACGTTATATGGTATAACGTTATAGCGTATTGCGTTATATAGCATAACGTTGTATGGTATAACGTTATAGCGTATTGCGTTGTATAACATAACGTTAGATGGTATAACGATATAGCGTATAACGTTATATAGTACAACGTTATATGGGATAACTTTATTATGCATTACGTTATATGGTATAACGTTATAACGTATTACGTTATGTAGTGTAATGTTATAACGTATTTCGTTATATGGTATAACGTTATAACGTATTGCGTTACATATCATAACGTTATATGGTATAACGTTATATCGTGTTGCGTTATATCGTATTGCGTTATATAGTATTACGATATAACTGTTGCGACACACAAATTAAATAACGACCAGTCAGGCACAACTGATCGGTTGGTATCGCGAACCTTGAACGTTATTAGCGCCCAAGGTGGAGGATTATAATAAGTGTAAAGAGCGAGGTTGAATTCACCTTATTTGTTCTACTCAATACTCTGTTACAACTGTTCTGAGATGTATTGAATTCCTATGAATACACTGAATTTAATTCACTGATTGACGACTGGTAGGTGTTGACTCTTCGAAGACTGGTGCCAGAGTGATTCTTGGGGATGTTGCTGTCGTAGCGGAAGGTTCGTGGTGGGGTGTCTCAAGTCTCTACCTAATTGCCTTGGGGAAAACCCGCGAGTCCGGTTTTTCCTAATATGTAGCATAAAAATAAAGTAATTTTCGTGTTTTACGTGAGGTCCTAAAGTACCTTGACTGTACAATAGGCCCACTGTTTATGAGGGGTCCGCATTAGGGTACCCTTAACGGTCGTCCTGCCCGCGGGTCGCATGCTTCCATAAACTGCCGCGGCAATTACCAGGCGGCCACTCCAAATCTCGAACATACCGCCCCCCTTGAACGGTCGCGTTCGAAAAAAAAGGAAAATTGTGTATTGTAAATAAGGGTATAGGTGTGTGCAATGTATTCGCCTGACTGTTGGTTTACCAGAGTGGGAGTCCATACTAACTACCTTAATCTGCCACTGCCTTATCTCTTCTGGGGTTGTTCTGGTCTTTCTTCTGGTTCAGTCTCGTCGATGGGTAATGGGGCTATTTTGTTGACCCCGCGTTTATATTCCCCGGTGCTCGTTCTCACTGTCACTACTCGTGTGATTCCGTCTGTTCCAGGGTGTAAGCCTGTTATTCGGCCCATGGGCCACTGAAGTGGATGGGTGTTGTCTTCCTTCAATAAAACGAGCATGCCTTGCTTAAGTTCCATGTTTTCGGGTTTGTGCCAAGTTTTTCCGACTATTAGTTGATTCACGTATTCTTTGGACCATCTGTTCCAGAAATGCTGCCTTAATTGCTGTATCCTTTGCCACGACGCTAATCGACCTGGCTTGAGTACTGTAAGATCGCGCTCGGGGGTGCTGGTTAGAGACTCACCGATCAGAAAGTGACCGGGTGTCAAAGGACTGAGGTCGTTGGGGTCGGCCGATAAGGGAGTTAGTGGCCTAGAGTTGAGGATAGCCTCGATCTCTATCATGCAGGTTGATAACTCCTCGTATGTGAAGAGTGTGTCTTTCATTATGCGCGTCAAGTGGTGTTTTAACGCTTTTACTGCTGCTTCCCACAAGCCGCCAAAATGTGGTGTACGGGGTGGAATGAAATGCCACTTTACGTGGTGGTTCAGTAGGTAATTTCGAAGCTGGGTATTGGTTTCCGAAGTTATTGTCTTAATGGCCTTGTGTAGCTCATTGTTGGCCCCGGTGAACGTTGCCGCGTTGTCGCTGTAAATATCGGTACAGTGCCCGCGCCTAGCGACGAATCTCCTCAGGGCAGCCAGGAATGCCTCCGATGTAAGATCGCTGACTAATTCCATGTGTACGGCCTTTGTACTGAAACACACAAATAATGCAGCATACGTCTTCAGTCTCTTCGTGTTGCGATACTTCTTCTCCTTGATGAATAATGGTCCGCAATAGTCAATGCCCACCACTAAGAACGGTCTCTCAAATTTGACTCGGTTTGCTGGCAATTGGCCTATCGGATATTGTGGGGCCCTGGCTTGCATTCGGTGACATGTTACGCACTTTCGGATTGTCGCCTTTACCGCGACTCGTCCATTGATCGGCCAGTATGCTTGTCGTATCGCATGTAGAGTTCCTTGTACCCCACTGTGACCATGTCTGATGTGTGTCTCTCGAATAATCAGATTAGTGAGATGATGCTGTTGAGGTAGGATGGCTGGATGTTTCTGCTCGTATCTCAACTCTGATTGGGCTAGCCTGCCGCCGACTCTGATTATCCCCTCTGCGTCTAGGAATGGGCTTAACGCGATTAGCCGATTTGATTTGCTCGGTGTTGATTTCGCACGTAAGTCCCGCATTTCATTCGGAAAGGCCGTTTCTTGAAGTAAGCGTATGATTCGACGGATAGCTTGATTTAGTTCTTCTATCGTCAGCTGTCCCCCGCGTCTTGAGCATTGCCTGGTGTTGTTGGAAAATCTTAGACAGTAGGCGACGACCCGAGTGAGTAATGGGAGCGATGAAAACCTTTCTAAGATTTGAACGTCTGTCGGTATGCTAGTTTGTAGGGTTATTACCCTTCGTCGCTCAGGTATTTCGATGGGCTTGAGTTCCTCGCGTGGCCAGGCGTCCTCTGATTGATGTAGCCATTGAGGTCCCTGATACCAAGTCTTGTGTTGTACGAGGTCGTCCAGCTCGACGCCTCGCGATAGGATGTCTGCAGCATTGTCTCCTGATGGCACATGCCGCCACTGCTTCTCGGTGCTACCTTGCAAGATTTCGGTCACTCTGTTCGCTACGAACGTTTTCAGTGCGTGTGGTGGTGTATTGATCCAATGCAAAACTATGGTAGAATCGGACGAGAGGACAATTTTTCGGAATGTAAGGTTCAATGCTTTAGTAACACTTGGGACTAATTTGACTAATAATACTGCTGCGCACAATTCCAATCTGGGTAGCGTTTGCGTCTTCAATGGTGCTATTCTTGACTTTGAGCACAATAAGTATGTCTGATGTCGGTTGGTATTGTCTGTGCTACGGATGTAGATGCAGGCTCCATACGCACGTTCACTCGCGTCTGCGAATCCGTGTAGTGGCACGTCGACGGCATCATCTATAGTGACCCGCCTCGGAATGGTAATTCTGTGAATTCTTTGTAGTTGGGATTGGAATCTTACCCATGCCGCCTGAATGCCCCTTGGTACTACCTCGTCCCATTCCACGTGAGCCTTCCACAGCGCCTGGAGTATTAATTTTGCTTGCACTACTACCGGTCCGACTAGCCCTAACGGATCGAATAATTGAGCGACTCTTGCGAGTATCGTCCTTTTCGTCACCTTGTGGGCTTTCGTGGTTTGGCTAGACGAATATCCCAACGTATCCTGTGTGGCCGTCCACTGTAGTCCCAGTGTCTTCTTTGTACCCTTGTCATCCAGCGATAGGTGGTTCGACTGATCTGATTTCCTGCGTAGTGGCTCCAGTAGTTGGGGCTCATTAGAGATCCACTGCCGAAGTTCGAATCCCCCCTTCCTGGTTATGTCCATAAGTTGATCTCGCAGCGACCTTGCTTTCTCTAAAGAGTTTTCTCCTGTCAACAAATCGTCGACATAGAAATCCTGTGTCAGTGTTCGTGCCGCCATTGGGTAGTTTGATTCTTCGTCTTGAGCTAATTGATGTAGAGTGCGGATGGCTAAGTATGGTGCGGACACGGTTCCGTAGGTCACAGTGTTCAGTTGGTACGTTCTTATTGGTTTGTTTATTTCCTCTCTCCACAAGATTTTTTGATACGGCCGGTCATCGGGATGAATGTTTATCTGCCTATACATCTTGGCGATGTCTGCTGCAAGTATGTATTTGTAAGTTCTGAATTTGAGAAGTAAGCTACAGAGATCGTCCTGAATGGTGGGCCCTATCATGAGGAGCTCGTTTAATGAGTTTCCGGATGATGATCGGGCAGAAGCATCAAATACGACGCGTACCTTGGTGGTGACGCTGTCTGACTTGGTGACTGGGTGATGTGGGAGATAACATCCCTCACGTGAGTCACTCGGGAGTTCGGACATGTGACCCAGTGTCTCGTATTCGCGCAGAAATTCATGGTATTGTGCCTTGAGGGTAGGCCTTCGCTGCAGGGAGCGTTCTAATGAAAGGAACCTCTTTAGGGCTAATTGGTATGTATCACCCAGCTTGGCGCACTCGTTCTTAAAGGGCAAGCGGACCTTGTACCGGCCAGTTGCCTCGCGAGTTGTGTGTGTCACGTAATGCCTTTCACAAGCGTGTTCTTCTGGCGACCACCCTCTCCCGGACGGCCCCTCTTCGATGGTCCAAAATTTGTTTACTTCCTCCTGTAATGCCTGAAGTGTCACGTTGGTCGTATGTGGTTGTCTCCTCGCGACTGTCTCCCCGGTGACGATCCAACCTAATTCAGTGTTTCGTAGCTGCAGCGTCGGGTTGGCTGAGACTATCTTCCCTTCGCGAAGGAGATCCCAAAACAACTGGGCTCCAATGAGGCCGTCAATGTCTGATGATCGATAGAACGTCGGATCCGCTAATGGGATCTGTTCCGGCAAGTTTAAACTGCTTAGCTCGATCTCGTCGGATGGCACGGCCTGCGAAATCTGATCCATGACCAAAAATGTCAGTTCTGTCTGATAGTCACTGATTCGTGACTGAATCTTTGCTCGAGTCATTTGGCGAATCTGTGACTGCATTTGATTGGCCCCACATAACGGTATATCTACCCTTTGTGTGGGCAGCCCGAGCCGCTTGCACGCCTCGCTGGTCAACAGATGCGCCTGGGAGCAGGAGTCCAACAATACTCTGCACTGTTGCATGTTTCCAGTTCGATCCCTGATGTTTATGATCGCCGTAGATAAGACAACGGTCGGACCTATCCTCGATGACAGACATGATAGATTGGACTGACTTGGGTGCCCTGATTTGTCTACGTTCGCATGGAGGATCGTGTGATGTCGTTTATTGCACAGCATGCAGCTGCCCGATCTACATTCCTCAGCGGAGTGTGTGCTACGCAGACAGTTGGCACAGGGCTTCTTCTCTCTCCCGAGGTTTGCTCTCTCAGGAACTGACATTGATAAAAATTTCCTACAGTTTCGAGGTGTGTGAGATCCGTTACACAGATTGCACGGGCTTTGAAGTTGTGCGACGGAGGTGTGGTTTGTAGTCAAACTGCGTCTACTGTCTTGGTTCCGAACGCGTGACTTATCCGGATAGGTTGTAATGCGTGGTGGGTTTCGATAGGTTGATCTGGTGGCTTCCAACAACTTACAATGATCGTGTAGGAAGTCGAACAGATCGCCGATGCTTGGGAAAGGTGTGTGTGCCACCCTTTCCTTCCACCTAAACTCTGTCTCGGGGTCCAGTTTGGAGGTGAGCAAGTATAACAGCACAGTGTCCACTATTGGTTGGTTGAGGGCTTGCAAAGCCTTATAATGTGCTTCGACTAGGTTTAAATACGATCGTATGTCTTGGTATGATGGCCTTTGCAAGGGGGAAGCGTCGAATATCGCCTTCAAATGGTTGTTCACGATTTTAGTTGGCTGATTATACCGCCTTTCCAAAAGTTG
The DNA here is from genome assembly GCA_911387925.2 of Bombus hypnorum. Taxonomy (NCBI): domain Eukaryota; kingdom Metazoa; phylum Arthropoda; class Insecta; order Hymenoptera; family Apidae; genus Bombus; species Bombus hypnorum. Next base: position 10,800,196 of record OU427031.1, read on the forward strand.
CCAGGCCACTGAATAATTGTTAGCGGTGTTCGCTAAAGATGCTATCGCGTCAGCAGCCTCCTGTGTTAAGCACGATCGTAGATACATAAGCCGCGTACAGTCATCAAGATGGGCATTCTCGTGTATCGTGCAACGGAATTGATCGGCGAATCCGGGCCAATCTTCGTATGCTCCTGAAAAGGTCGGTAGCTGCATTTTCGGTATCGCAATGTCCTGGTACCCTAGCTCTGAGTGCGATGTGCACGGTAAGATGGGTGAATTCCTGTCTACTGCGTCGGAGCAGCGGCTCCGTCCCTTAGCTCGTTCAAGTATATCTGTGGCGCGTCCTTTGCAGTCCAAGAACTCCTGTTTAATGTCCAGTCGTTCCTGTATTGTCTGACCCTCGTCTACCTCGTCTACGTCGCATTGATGTTTTTTATATATTGCGTATTCCGCTTCCAAATCCTCTAACATAAATTGAACGGTATTTACTGATCCTCTTGCTTCGTAATTATCAAGGATCGTTCGAAATCTCGTTAATTCCTGCTTAAATACTTCCCGCTTCTGCTTCAACTGCTTTAAGCGTTCTTCCTGATTAGGGGCCATGGTGGCTTGGCGCAGGTTGGCTCTGATAATTTACGTAGGTTCTGCGTCCGAAGTGCTTCGCGACTAACAGGTGTGCGACTTACCTTAGTCGTAATAGGCTTGCCTCGGCTCGTTGTTCGTGCACGCAAGTTGCAGTGCGACGGGATGTTGCGGTGTGTACCTTGTGATGGCGGTGATTCCTTCCCGAAGATGACACTCTGTTGATTGTCACTCGTTGATTCTGATTTCCTTCGGACTGATGCTTCCTCCAACGGCACCGAAACCGGCTCGAAGGACCATATGTTGCGACACACAAATTAAATAACGACCAGTCAGGCACAACTGATCGGTTGGTATCGCGAACCTTGAACGTTATTAGCGCCCAAGGTGGAAGATTATAATAAGTGTAAAGAGCGAGGTTGAATTCACGGCAGCCGATCACATGAAGTGGTAGAATGTTGACGATAGTGATGTAAGTGCGAGCAGCGATGATGAAAACATCTGAGGGCAGATGTTATAGCAGGATGGCCGAGTGTAGTATCGGGAAAAGGACCTAAGAAACATCGGGCTAACTATGAACAATGTCGCGAGAGCCGAGGCGCTGTCGGGTCCATCAAAGTGTCATCGGCCGTTTGAAATAGATAGTTTCGTAGAAAGGGCCTACGCGACCCTGGCCGCGTGCGTCTGCGGAACGCGTGTATGGTGGGCCTCGGAAAAGACAAAGGAGATGCGAGAACGGCGGCAGTGTGAGTTGAGAGGTCGCGAGTGTGAGTTGAGAAGTCAGAGATTGCAAACTGCGTTGTCGAGAGAGAGCGTTGTATCCGTGGTGACGAGAGTTGCAAAATAACTATCTAGCTGTTTTAATTATAATACGTTATTATGATTAGTTCACGTTAAACAACAATCGTTTTCTGTTTAACCAACATCTGTATAATCCATTCCGTGTAAATATATCATCCATCACGATATTACATTTTTTGGGGGCTCAGCCGGGATTGGACAAGACAGAAAACGAAACGGTTTAACAGAACTATTTGTGCTATTTGTGAATTTGCCGGTGCGCGGCGCGATAAAAGGCGATATCGTGGACTATTCAAATTTGTGTAGTGTGAAGAAATGGCAAACTTTGGAGACCTAGAGAATTTATTAAAGAAATTCAGCGGGGATGATCTGCTGAGTGTAAATCAGTGGATCAACGACTTTGAAGAAATGGCAGAAATGTGGGGTTGGTCAGACGCCCACATGGTGCTCTATGCCAGGAAATTGCTCGCAGGCTCTGCTCAAGCCTTCGTGCGACTAGAACGATGCACGAAGTCCTGGGCAACGCTAAAAAAGGCGCTGAAGAATGAATTTGGGAATGTAGTAAGTGCCCAGCAACATGAGGATGATCTTGAGCAAGTGGTTGGACTTAAGAAGCAATTGGAGAAGGAGTTAGCTGATGCTTACGAAGAGGTTGAGGGACAACGTCAGGTTGTTGAACAATGGAAACGACGTGTGCAAAAACTGAATGGCGAGATGCACGACTTGAGACTACTGTTCGAAGAACAGACAGCTAGGAATAATCTTCTGGAAAATAAACAGCGCAAATTCGATTCAGAAACTCAGAATTTAATGAACGATTTACGGCAAGGGAAAGCGCAACGTAAAAGATTAGCTAGAGAAAAAGAAATCGCGATCGCGGAGAAGTTTACCATAGAACAGAACCTTAGTGACGCATGATTGGAAATCGAATTGAAGGAAGAAAGATTGTGGACGTTGGGCCAAGAGCTTGAGGAATTAAAATTTGGTGACAAAACGGAGGAGGAAGTAGCACAGCTGAAGAAAGCGAAGCATGAACTGGAGAAAAGAGTAAAGGATCAGGAAGAAGAGTTGGACGATTTAGCTGGCCAGGTGCAGTTGCTCGAGCAGGCGAAATTAAGTCTTGAGACGAGCATCGAGCAACAACGCAAGGAAATACGCAAAGAGATGCAACAGAGGGACCAGGAGTTAGAAGACGTACGTGGTGACGCTCTGAAAAAGGTGAGAGCTCTAGAGTCGCAGTTGGAGAGCGAGCGCGAAGAGAGGACGATATTGCTTCGATAGAAGCATGAATTGGAACGTCGTTTGGTAGCTATCGAAGAACAGGATCGTGCTGAACGTGCGGCAGAAACTGATACCATGCATAGGCTAAAAAGAGATTAGAAGAGAACCAAAGTATTGCTAAGGGACGCTCAAACGATGCTAGAAAGATCGAAAGGTATCTCGACGGGTAAGGCAGCCTTACGACAGCTGAAGAACCAGCTAGAAGATGCAGAATGCGCTAGAGCAGTTGCAGTTAAAGCGAAACAGGCACTGGAGCAAGAACTGAATGAGACACAGGCTTCGTTGGAGGAAGCACTGCGACAACGTTCCGAAGCAGAAGATCGTGCTAATGTAGCTAGTCGTGAACGAACTGAGCTACTGTCGCAATTGGAAGAAAATAAAGAAGAGTTGGCAGAAGTTTTGAAGAAGTATCGGGCAGCTATGCGGCAAGTGTCGGAGGAACGGAGACGAGTGGTAATGCACGTGATGATTGGCAAAGTGGGCCACGCGATGGTGTCCTCGCTGGATTCTTGCGGCCACCACGAGGACTTGGCGAACATCACGAGGAGGAAGAATCTGGCTAAACAACAGCAACAGCGTGTTGTTGATGATATTTGCGAATTTACTGAGAAGGATAGCGTTGCGGCTGTGAGGGTTGTTTCAGGTTCTCGGATAGACTCGAAGAGGGTCAATGCAAGGCGAACGAAAAGACAAGGGAAATCGCACGCGCGGAATCCCTCCAATAATGTCGATACGAAGATTCCACATACAGAGGATGTGGATGATGAGGACGACGATGGGATTGTCGGGGACACGATGAACGTGAGGACCTTCGAAAAAGGAGAGATAATAGTCTCGGAAGATGTCCCTGACAAGAGTGAAACGGGTAAACAAATAACGGAGAGGAAAATAGAGGAAGAGGGAAAGAAGGGCAGTAACATCGAGGACGAACAGGCTGCGGTGTTCCAACGAGAACGGGGTCAGCTGCGTGCAGACGCAAAGAGACGGATCGAGGAGATCCAAGCCCGAGACAAGTGGACGTATAACAAGAGACGCAAGAAGGCGACAGCATACAGGACGGGCGATGTGGCAATTGAGAGGACGCAGGGCGGTCCGGGGCTAGAGCAGCATCCGAAGTTCCCTAACTAAAAGTAAAAGTCCTGCGAAATGACCGATACATAGTGCTGCGAGAGGGCGAGCACGAAAGGCAGCGTACAACTTCCAAGGCAGCCGATCACATGAAGTGGTAGAAAGTTGACGATAGTGATGTAAGTGCGAGCAGCGATGATGAAAACATCTGAGGGCAGATGTTATTGCAGGATGGCCGAGTGTAGTATCGGGAAAAGGACCTAAGAAACATCGGGCTAACTATGAACAATGTCGCGAGAGCCGAGGCGCTGTCGGGTCCATCAAAGTGTCATCGGCCGTCTGAAATAGATAGTTTCGTAGAAAGGGCCTACGCGACCCTGGCCGCGTGCGTCTGCGGAACGCGTGTATGGTGGGCCTCGGAAAAGACAAAGGAGATGCGAGAACGACGGCAGTGTGAGTTGAGAGGTCGCGAGTGTGAGTTGAGAAGTCAGAGAGTGCAAACTGCGTTGTCGAGAGAGAGCGAAGGATCCGTGGTGACGAGACCAGCAAATTAACTATCCAGCTGTTTTAATTATAATACGTTATTGTGATTAGTTCACGTTAAACAACCATCGTTTCCTGTTTAACCAACATCTGTATAATCCATTCCGTGTGAATATATCATCCATCACGATACTACATAACGTTATATGGTATAACGTTATAGCGTATTGCGTTATATAACATAACGTTGTATGGTATAACGTTATAACGTATTGCGTTATATAACATAACGTTAGAAGGTATAACGTTATAACGTATTACGTTATATGCTATAACTTTATAACGTATTACTTTATATGGTATAACTTTATAACGTATTACGTTATATGGTATAACGTTATATCGTATTGCGTTATAACGTATTATGTTATATACTATAACGATATAACGAATTGCGTTATATAACATAACGTTATATGGTATAACGTTATATCGTATTGCGATATATCGTATTACGTTACATAGTATAACGATATAACGTACTGCTCTATAGAACATAACGTTAGATGGTATAACGTGATAACGTATTACGTTAAATGGTATAACGATATAACGTATTGCGTTATATAACATAACGTTATATGGTATAACGTTATATCGTATTGCGTTATATCGTATTACGTTATACAGTATAACGATATAACGTATTGCTCTATATAACATAACGTTAGATGGTATAACGTGATAACGTATTACGTTATATGGTATAACTTTATAACGTATTACCTTATATGGTATAACGTTATAACGTATTACGTTATATCTTATAGCGTTATAACGTATTGCGTTATATAACATAACGTTATATGGTATAACGTTATAGCGTATTGCGTTATATAACATAACGTTGTATGGTATAACGTTATATCGTATTACGTTATATAAAATAACGATATAACGTATAGCATTATATAACATGACGTTATATGGTATAGCGTTATAACGTATTACGTTATATAGTATAACGTTACATGTTATAACGTTATAGCGTATTGCGTTATAGAATATAATGTATAACGTTATATGGTATAACGTTATATGGCATAACGTTATAGCGTATTACGTTATATGGTATAACATTATAACGTATTACGTTATATAGTATAACGATATTTGGTATAACGTTATAGCGTATTGCGTTATATAACATAACGTCATATGGTATAACGTTATAACGTATTACGATATATGGTATAACTTTATAACGTATTACGTTATATAGTATAACGTTATATAGTATAACGTTATATGGTCTAACGTTATAACGTATTACGTTATGTAGTATAACGTTTTAACGCATTACGTTATATAGTATAACGTTATATAGTATAACGTTATATGGTCTAACGTTATAACGTATTGCGTTATATAACATAACGTTATGTGGTATAACGTTATAACGAATTACGTTATGTAGTGTAACGATCTAACGTATTGCGTTATATAACATAACGTTATAATATATTACGTTATATAGTATAACGTTGTATGGCATAACGTTATAGAGTATTACGTCAAATGGTATAACATTATAACGTATTACGTTATATGGTATAACTTTAAAACGTATTACGTTAAGTGGTATAACGTTATAACGTATTAGGTTATATAGTGTAACGATATATGGTATAACGTTATAGCGTATTGCGTTATATAACATAACGTTATATGGTATAGCGTTATAACGTATTACGTTATACAGTACAACGATATAATGTATTGCGTTATATAACAGAACGTTGGATGGTATAACGTTATAACGTATTACGTTATATGGTATAACGTTATAACTTTTAACGTTATATGGCATAATGTTATAACGTATAACGTTATATAGTATAGCGTTATATGTTATAACGTTATAGCGTATTGCGTTATATAACATAACGTTGTATGGTATAACGTCATAACGTATTGCGTTATATAGTATAACGATATAACGTATTGCGTTAGATGGTATAATGATATAACGTATTACGTTATATAGTGTAACGATATATGGCATAACGTTATAGCGTATTGCGTTATATAACATAACGTTAGATGGTGTAACGTTATAACGTATTACATTATATGGTATAACTTTATAACGTATTACGTTATATGGTATAACGTTATATCGTATTGCGTTATATCGTGTTACGTTATATAGTATAACGATATAACGTATTGCGTTATATAACACAACGTTATATGGCATAACGTTATAACTTATTGCGTTATATGGCATAACGTTATAGCGTATTTCGTTATATAGTATAACGATATAACGTATTGCGTTATATAACATAACGTTATATGGTATAATGTTATAACTTATTGCGTTATATGGTATATTGTTATAACGTGTTACGTTATATACTATAACGATATATGGTATAACGTTATAACGTATTACGCTATATAACTTAACGATAGATGGTATAACGTTATAAGGTATTACGATATATGGTATACCTTAGTAACGTATTACGTTATATCTGTATAACGTTATAACGTATTACGATATATGGTATAATGCTATAACGTATTACGTTATATAGTGTAACGACATATGGCATAACGTTATAGCGTATTGCGTTATCTAACATAACGTTTTATGGTATAAGGTTATAACGTCTTACGTTATGTAGTGTAATGTTATAACGTATTATGTTATATGGTATAACGTTATGACGTATAGCGTTATATACCATAACGTTATATGGTATATGGTTATATCGTATTGCGTTACATCGTATTACGTTATATAGTATAACGATATAACGTATTGTGTTAAATAACATAACGTTATATGGTATAACGTTATAACGTATTACATTATATGGTATAACTTTATAACGTATTACGTTATATGGTATAACGTTATATCGTATTGCGTTATATCGTATTACGTTATATAGTATAACGATATAACGTATTGCGATATATAACACAACGTTATATGGCATAACGTTATAACTTATTGCGTTATATGGTATAACGTTATAACGTATTACGTTATATTGTATAACGTTATATGGCATAACGTTATAGCGTATTATGTGATATGGTAAAACGTTATAACGTATTACGTTATATGGTATAACTTTAAAACGTATTACGTTAAATGGTATAACGTTATAACGTAACGTTATATGGTAACACGATATAACGTATTGCGCTAGATGGTATAACGTTATAACGTATTACGTTACATGGTATAACGTTATAACGTATTACGTTATATAGTATAACGATATAACGTATTGCGTTATATAACATAACGGTGTTTGGTAAAACGTTATAACGTATTACGTTATATGGTATAACTTTAAAACGTATTACGTTAAATGGTATAACGTTATAACGTAACGTTATATGGTATAACGATATAACGTATTGCGCTAGATGGTATAACGTTATAACGTATTACCTTACATGGTATAACGTTTTAACGTATTACGTTATAAGGTATAACGTTATAACGCATTACGTTGTATAGTATAACGTTATATGGTATAAAGTTATAGCGTATTTCGTTATACAACATAACGTTGTATGGTATAACGTTATAACGTATTTCGTTATATAGTATAACGATATAACGTATTGCGTTATATAACATAACGTTATATGGTATAATGTTATAACTTATTGCGTTATATGGTATATTGTTATAACGTGTTACGTTATATAGTATAACGATATATGGTATAACGTTATATCTTATTACGCTATATAACTTAACGATTGATGGTATAACGTTATAACGTATTACGTTATGTGCTATAACTTTATAATGTATTACGGTATATGGTATAACATTATAACGTATTACGTTATAGGGTATAACGTTATAACGTATTAGTTTATATGGTATAACGTCATAACTTATTACGTTATATGGTATAACGTGATAACGTATTACGCTATATGGTATAACGTTATATCGTATTGCGTTATAACGTATTACGTTATATAGTATAACGACATAACGTATTGCGTTATATATCTTAGCGTTAGATGGTATAACGTAACAGCGTATTGCGTTATATAACATAACGTTGTATTGTATAACGTTATAACGTATAACGCTATATGGTAAACGTTATAGCTTATTGCGTTATATAACATAACGTTATATGGTATAACGTTATAACTTATTGCGTTATATAGTTTAACGTTATACCGTATTACGTTATATAGTATAACGATATATTGTACAACGTTATAGCGAATTGCATTATAAAGCATAACGTTGTATGGTGTAACGTTGTAACGTATTCCGGTATATAGCATAACGATACAACGTTTTGCGTTATATAACGTAATACGCTATAACGTTTACCATATAGCGTTATACGTTATATAACGTAATAGACTTCGCGGGGAGGAGCGCAGAATAGTACGTGAGAGAATAAGCGAATTAATTAGAGCCGAAATTCATAAGGCCTAGTAATTCACCGTTCGCGAGCCCTGTGTTACTCGTGAAGACGAATGATGGTTCAGATAGATGATTGGTAGATTTTCGAGAACTAAATGAAAATACGGTCGCGGATCGGTATCCTTTACCCTTTATTGCGGATCAAGTCGCGAGATTGCCAAAGCGAGATATTTTGTGAGTCTGGACATGGCCAGCGGGTTTCGCCAAATCCCCATTCATTCTAATTCTAGGAAATACACAGCATCGGCTACCCCCGTTGGACGATTTGGACAATAAGTTGTTGCTTTCTTCAAATTCCTGTGTGCCCTTGTTCGGTCCATTCGACGTCTTTTAATTGCATGGCATGGTTGCGTGCGCGTCTGGTGTTTCTTTCGGAATCGTTTTTCCGAACCGCGATATTACGCTGACTCCGTCGAAAACGGGGATTCTTGCATTTTCGGACAACCCTAATAATTCTGCAATTAATACTTGTCTGAATATTCTAATATTTGTGTTCTTCCTTGCTGTAATTTTGTAAACCATCAAAGCGTTTACCACGGAGATCCTCGGAAGGAGTCGCATGCCAAGTCATCTGTACCATTTGACCCTTTTTCTAATTGTAGTCACATAAGAAACCATTTGATCGGAGTGATCTGTACCACACTTTCCTTCATTGTATCCAGCAGCGGCTGGTGATTTTAATGTTACGAACAAACGAAACGAGAGATCACTCTTGAGGCTCCTTTGAAAACACGTATGGCAGCCAACGTGCCATTCGTGCGTTGTTGTCTATTCGGATGATGTCCTAATTATTGCCGACTCAATAGATCCAGCTCTAAGAGGATTGCACACCGTGTTAGATACCCTCGTAAAAGCCGGAATCTCCTTTAACTTTTCAAAATGTTCTTTTCTAAAGACATCGGTACTCTATTTGGGATATGTAATTCACGACGGAGAAATTCGTTCCAGTCCTGGTAAAATACACGCCTTGAGTTCTTTACCTGCGTCAACGACCGTCACACAGCTCAGGCAGTTCATAGGTTTAACCCTTCATTTCCGAAAAATTCGTCCCTAGAGCTTCACGGGTAACGAAACCCTTGTATGCACGTACTTCCGGTAATAAAAACACGACTTGGACGGATAGGCATGGAAAAATAAGGCAAAAGGTAATTTCCGTCCTGATCGACGCGCCGGTGTTAATGGTATTTGACCCGAACTATCCGATAGGACTTCATACCGACGCTAGTTCGGATGGACACGAGGCTATTTTAATGCACAAGATTGAAGGTAAAAAGTAGAGTAATAGAATATTTCAGTATAAGGAGTAGCCCTGCGGAATCTAGATATCATTCCTATGAACTAGAAACGTTAGCGGTTGTATACGCCGTCAAACATTTCCGTCATTATCTAAACGGACGAGAATTTCTTGTCGTCACCGATTGTAATTAATTGAAGGCATCCAGTAGTAAAGCAAATTTAAAAGACAGGGTTCATAGGTGATGGGCTTACTTACAAACTTTTACTTTTGACATTCTGTACCGGAACGGTAAACGAGTGGCCCACGTAGATTTCTTCTCGCGAAATCCCGTAGACTTGGATCACTACGATCAACGAAGTCATAGAGCTGGAAATCAATCCGACCGAAACCTCCGAAGGTTGGCTATTAGCGAAATAACGTCGCGACCCACAAATTTCTGAGGTCGTCAACAAATTGCAGAACGAAGAGCTCGCGGAAGACGTCGCGAATACGTACGAATTACGGTCCGGTACTCTTCATCGTAAAATACAGAGAAGAGGCAGAACTCTCTGCTTGCCCATTGTCCCAAGAGGTTTTAGGTGGTGCGTTATTAACCATGTGCAACAGTCAATTATGCACTTAGGTTGGGATAAAACGCTTGAGAAACTGTGCGAGTATTACTGGTTCGAAGGAATGGCGAAGTATGTTCGTAAATTCGCAGAGAACTGTCATGCTTGTCAAGTTTCGAAGGCCGGTTCAGGTAAAATACAAGCTGAATTACATCCTATACCTAAGACCAGCATACCTTGGCATACAGTTTACGTGGACATAACGGACAAACTAAGCGGTAAAAGTGGTTCGAAAGAATATGTCATTGTTTTGGTCGACGTCTTCACTAAATTCGCATATCTGCGTCATACTCGTAAAATAGATTCTCTTAGTATCGTTAAAGCACTTAAGTATGCTATATTTTTATTCGACTGTCCTTGCCGGACAATAGCGGATCAAGAGAGGTGTTCTACGGGTAAAGAACCCCAAGATTTCTGTCATGGTAAACACCAAACTCCACTTAACCTCAACCGATGCGAGTAGTGCCAACAGACTGGTAGAGCGTACTATGGGTACGTTGAAAATTATGCTCACAATCATAGAAACGACCGGGCGATCATGGCTAGACGCGATTGACAAAATACAGCTGGCTTCGAATTGCACCACCAACCGCGTGACCAAATCGAGTTCATTGGAACTATCAATTGGTAGAACAGCAAAGACCTTACGACTCGTTGATACTCGATAATATCGACGAAAGAGAAGTAGATATCTCTGGTGTAAGACAGCAGGCAATAGAGAATATAGAAATTAGTGTCAGGTACGATAAAGGTGGATTCGACAAAACCAAAGCTAAAGTAGTTAGGTTCAATCTTGGTGATTTTGCATTACGCGAAAACGAGGAAGGAAACCAAACGAGGTTAGATCCGAAATTCAGAAGTCCATTTATAATAGCAGAGATTTTGGAGGGAGACAGGTATATTCTAAAAACGTTAGACGGCAAACACTCTTACAAATACGGTCACGACAGGTTGAGGAAAATGCCAGATAGTCGCATTCCTGCGGATTTGGATGTTTGTAGTAATGGCGAGGACAGTGACCCGAGCGATATGAGTACCCCGACCCCTGAGTGTCATTAGCTCTCTATACCCATAACATTTGAAAACCAATGCCACGAAGCTGAAGCGGTCGTGTATTCACACGCACTGCCAGCGGCAATGCTACGAAGCTGAAGCGGTCGTGTATTCACACGCACTGCCAGCGGCAATGCTACGAAGCTGAAGCGGTCGTGTATTCACACGCACTGCCAGCGGCAATGCTACGAAGCTGAAGCGGTCGTGTATTCGCACGCACTGCCAGCTGCAATGTTGCGAACTTAAATCGGTCACATATTCGCACGCACTACCAGTGACAATGTAATAAAACTCTGTGCGGTCGTGCAATCTAGACAATCGAGATCCATCTGGGTACAAAATCGCAAAAGTCCGTCATGCCGTTACGATTCGACTGATAAACCGCAGGATGCAACTAGCACTTTGAATACAAATTATAATGCTACAAATTCTTGTTCTCTTTTATTTTTCTGTTGTCAAACCTCCGAACGAAATTTCGTTTTTGAAATGGACCCTTGACTTATTTGGAACATTCAATTGAACGGTAAACGTTGGAAAAACGTAATATTTTAGTTACACACAGGGACGTGTGATTGTCAGGATGGCCGTGTCGGAGATGAAAGGACATCGGAGCCTCCCCTTTGGAACTTCGGGAAAATCCCCTAACACCGTAATCTAGATTCTATCATAGGCGTAATTGAACAATTGTCGTCTTTCGATCCGATTGTATTTGTTCGAGATTTGTGATAGTGAGCTTTGGCTCGAGGCGACGGTCTGTCGCCGAACGTAGCCGCGGTCACGGGATGAACGCTTTGTTTAGCAAAGGCATGGAGTAATTCTATATCTCGATTTGAAAAGGAAATAGTTGTAACACTCGACAGTAAACATTCCAGCGGTCTCTGTCCCGTAGCTCGCCACACGCAGAGCCTATTCTTCGAGTAAGATGATCGCCAGATGTCGATGCGTCTCCACAGTACATGTTCAGCTAGCCTGAGGGCCCGTTATAAATCTTAGGATTTAGTTGACTAAAGTCTCTCAAACAAACAGTCTTTGTCCCAGCTACGGGAAGATAGGAGAGACCTATTTTTCAACGAACGGCGTCTCCCACTAGCAACTGTCCCCCGAGGGTGGCTAGCATCTTTTTCTAACCACCGATATGGAGATTGACCAATTAGCAGCAACGCCAATTTCCCTTACTTCCTGAACGAAGGCTTTCCTCGACGAATCCGATCATCTCGTGTCCTTAGACACACCCCATTATAGTTTTCCTCTGTAGCATCATCGGGACGGAGATTCATTCTCTCTCGTGAGGTCGTATTAGCGAGTTACTTAGAATCTGTACAAAGAGTCCGACTTAGAATTTGCCAGCACGTTAATCTATCATCCCGTCGACCGCGGATTCGTTATGGAAGCTAGGATCATTGTCATTAGTTTCTCGAGTAACTAATTACCGCGGTTACTTGTCCAGTTCTATGATAATCGTACTTGCACTAGTCAATGTCTTCTCTATTGCATATCGACGCGTGTAATCCAAACGAAGATTCGTTTCACGCCTCTTATTCTAATTCTAAGGTAAACCCGACATATATATACATATATAATAAAATATATATAATGAATACACATATACTCAGTAAGTATAAAAAGAAAAAACATAACCTTATACTAGCAAAACAACAATCCGATAAAACTATATTATGAAACATGTATGCATACACACACACACACACACACACACACATATATATATATATATATATATATATATATATATATATATATACATATACACATATATTGAACATGTAACAAAATTGTTAAACAGCGAACTAATATAGAGCAACTACACTAAATCGAAATCGAAACACGGAGCTCCAGGATAAAGCTCGCTAAACTTACACAAGCACCAACGACGCACTACAGGGGAAATCCCCCTTTTTCCGGAAGTATGGTGACGAAGATGTGCTTCCAACACTTCTTCACGAACCTCATCGGGGAAACGCATCTTCACACTTCGGTCGGTATCAACAACTTCGAGCAGAGGACCATCCCACTCGAAAAAGATATTTTCCTCATCGAAGAAGCTTTCATCAGCAGCAGAGTTCGACTCTGACGGAAAATCCAAGGCATCGACATCAATATCAATATCAATATCAATATCGCATAACTCTTCCAACAACTCCGATACTTGTGTTTGGTCACAACACATCGGGCGTTGATTCCGTTCGCACGACTCACTCACGGTTTCTTAACAGTCTCTCTTCCTCTTGCGCTAAAATGATATAATATAATGAAACGAATCAGGATAAAATAAGCAGTCTAAAACAGGACAAAACGCACCAGGACAGACTGCATAGGAACCCCTGAAGAAAATGCCTCCGCGGCCATCGTTCAAGCGTCACAGACCAAAACCACCGAAACCTACGGAACTAACAAAATCAAATTTAACTGAATACTGAAAACAACCAAGATGTGGAAATATTAATCAAAACCAAACTTACGCAAAATAACCCGGAAGAAACCCTTAGTACGGGAGAGCAGGGGACGTGTCGTCCGAGCGAACGTCGATATAGTAATGAGACTCCAGTCGCCACCGAGGAATACAGACAATTCCCACAGCACCAACATAGAAGTTCTCGAGAAAACTAGATCAGCATGAAAGACTCCAAGTCTCCTAAACACTGCCTCAGCAGAAATACAAGAGCTAAGTTGAAATACGGAATATTGCAACCTCTCAGGTACCAACGACGGAAGTCTAGAAATTCAAGACAAGATAACGAAGCAGAAGAAGTCACCAACGATCACGGAATTTACATTCTCTCACGTACGATTTCAGAAACCCTAAACTTCGACAGCCGGACTCCCACGGAAGCGGACTATCGGATAGCCTCCACCCTGCGGGGGATGCTATTATAAATAAACGCAGGTACAAAGAATTCGCGCATTATTTTGTCGTCTATTGTACGTCTCATTCAGCGGTCTTTTGTCAGTAGTTAAGTCGTGCTAAACTTTATAAGTATTCCTTTTCCATTGGCGAAATCAAGAGAAAATAAAACATACCAGTAATCACGGTATAAGTCTTATTCGATGTATATTATACTTAGAATAAACCAGTAAAACGAAAGGTTTAATAATAATTATACCCGAGTTCGAATATTAAATCCGATAATAAATACATCGACGGTCACCAACACCGACGAAGCTATGGCTCCTGATAGCACGTTCTCTGCAAGGTAAGGAAAATTAACTTTACAAAACTGCTTCTCCCTCGATAAATTCATTATAATTAAGAGGCGAATTAAATCCCTTTACCCCCAAGTAATACATCCGGTCTTATTTTCCCTTTTTATCTTGGAAGGGGTTTAAATCTAAACCATTAGTGTTGAACTTTAAACAAAGAGTCGTTCGCTGTGTGATCTTGTGCAACGGTGTTTTCATTTATTGAAACACTCATTGATCTTCGCATTCCTCCTCCCACTGTTGGCAAATATCGCCCGTCTTTGGGCAAGGCTTGCGAAATCACGCAAATTTTACACAGAGAGGACCATTAAGCTCATCGTTGCAGATTAATAAAATATATAATACAAGACCGAACTCCTACAGCAGGGTTGCACCACCACTGTCATTCGATTAATTGATATCTTTATCCTCGCCATCCTTGCATACGATCATTAAAAGGGAGAGTAGTTTCCTCCAGGATTTTAACTGAAGGATCATTCGCTGTGTCAGCTTGTGAATAAAGGTGTTGTCGATTGTCGGAGACACCTATTGATCTTCGCATTTCTTCTCCCACTGTTGGCAAATATCGCCCGTCTTTGGGCAAGGCTTGCGAAATCACATAAATCTCACACAGAGAGGATCGTTAAAGTCATTTTCTTAATAATTGAATTTGAGAGGCGGGAAAATCGTAATGACAAAACCACCCTAGCGGACAAACTGAGATTTAGTTGAAACAACAAATCCACTCACGAAACCTAAGGAAAGAAGAAGGGAAACGTAAGAATAAATTTATGTCAAACCAACAGAACCCCAAGCTCCTATCCGAACTCCAAATACGTAAATTTCATGTCCCGCTGGTTCCAATACCAACACATCAATATACGTGTATATATATATAACCATACATCAATTTGAATAATTCAGTATTCAAATATAAACAACCAGACATTTCAACCTGGTAAACTCTGCGTGGCGAAACCAAATTTTGAAGATAATTCAATCCTCTAACCAATCTTAGAGTTATGAAAAGTTATGTTAGAAGTTATGAAAATATATATATATATATATATATATATATATATATATATATATATATATATATATATATATATATATATTCATAACTTCTAAGACAACCCGATATCCAAATTTAAATAAACTTCGTGTAGTGAAAGCTGCATTTTGGAAACCCTCCGATTCTCCAACCAATAGCACGCGAACCATAAGTAGACACATATATATATATATATTCCTCGCTAGTTAACCAATCTAATATCCGAATTCGAATAGACTCGGTGCGGCAAAATCAAATCTTGAAAATAATTGAATTCTCGAACCAACCATACGCGAAAAAATATACATATATATATATATATGTCGGATTCACATTAGACTTGAGGGCGTCTAACGCTTCTTCGTTTGAATTAGTCATTGTTTTATCAAAACAGAGATTGTATTTACACGTATGCACACGATTTTACAAAGGTTTAATGAATATTGTGTTAAATGAACAATGAGCTTAACAAATAATAAGTTTAACGAATGATTAGATTAACGAATAATAAATTTAACGAATAATAAAACTAACGATTAATAAGTTTAACGAACAATAAATTTTAGGAATACTAAATTTAACGAAGAATGAATTTAATATACGCTAATAACAATGTTTTCTTTGGGTTCAAACGAATCCACGGCCAACGGGATAATTATTCACTGAGACGCTCTGTATATTACTCGATGTGTCACTTTCCAAGACGATCACACGAATGCCTAATCTGATGGAATTCTTTCTCGCTGTACGATTGCATTTTGTTAGTTACATGCTCGCTGGAAGCATCGAGAAGGTTCCAATCACCGTTGCTAAGCATTCTCTGCCAAAAGTTTATTATTTACTCGTTGGAAGCATCGAGAAAGTTCCAATCGCCGTTGCTAAGCAATTTCTGTCTGGAGTTTGATTCTTAATACAACGTGTGTCCCATAATATCGACACCTCCAAAATACAATCATATGTGACTAGACCCGTTCTTGAGGCCGTATGCCGCCACATACCACATATCTAGGGAAACCACACAACCGTTCTACACTTTCGTCAAGCTAAACGTTTATCCCGTGACCGTGGCTACGTTCGGCGACCAGTTGTCACCTCGAACCCAATCTCGCTATCGCAAATCTCGTACAATTATAATCAGATCGGATGATAAAAATTGCTTAATTACAGCTATGATAAAATCTAAACTATAACATTAGAGGACTTTTCCCAAAATTGCGAAGGGAAGGCTCCGGTCTTTCTTGCATCTCCGACATATATATATATATATATATATATATATATATATATATATATATATCCAATACTATTTAAACAACCAGATATTCAGACCTAACTAAATTCTGCGTAACGAGATCGAATTTCAAGGATAATTTAATTTTCAACCTGTTTACACATACATATATATATATGTAGCGGACGCGAGCAGGACAGTTCGAATCCTGTTGTTGTTTTGCTTCGGAGCAGTAAGACCGTTAGGTCGTAAACATGATGATGAGCAACGAACTCCGAGTAAAAACAATGTCACCGCTACTTTAACCTGTCAAACGGTTAAGTTCAAATTTTCCGGTTGTCCCCCGACCAGTATAAATAATCAGACGCGATTCCAATCGAGTTTAGTTTTTGAGCAACATAATAGATAATTCGAGCATCCATCGAGTTCCCAGAATATACATTATTTATTGCGGCATACTTAACTACACTGGTACCAAATAACTTTGTTTGGAAATAAAATTTTCATATACATAAAATTTGGATAACTTCGGAATAACCTCTCCTCTACATATATATATATATATATATATATATATATATATATATATATATATATATATATATGTGTGTGTGTGTGTGTGTGTGTGTGTGTGTGTGTGTGTGTGTGTGGGTGGGTGGGTGTGTGTGTGTATATACATATTATAACATCTTAAATCAATATTTAAACCTAAATAAACTCTGTGCAACACAATCAAATATTTATTTTAACCAACAGGTTAGCCAAAAACGTGGAATTTATCTATCAGTAGCCTAAACACTAGCTAACGCTACCCATAAGTAATTAATTTATCGATAAACTATTTAAAGAAATTTCTCTAATCGAAACAGTCCTTAGACTGTTTCTGGAGGTAGTAACTACCGTGTGAATCGTAGTTTTCGAATGTATGTTTAAATATTCAAAATAGTATTGTTCAATAAAAGAAAATATATTTTGAAATAGTTTTAGACTATTTCTGGTGGCAGCAACTACCGAATTTAATTGGGAATTTTAAATCAATATTCCATATACAATCATATCATTTAAATTTTCCGACTAAATTCAAATCAAATAGAAAATTTTATTTAAACAAAAAATGTTTACAAATTTAAATTTGATTTAAACGAGGAAGTAACAATGTAACATAACGTTATATGGTATAACGTTATAACGTATTACGTTATATACTATAACGATATAACGTATTGCGTTATACAACATAACGTTATAGTATATTACGTTATGTAGTATAACGTTATAAGGTATAATGTTATAGTGTATAAAGTTATAAATTTATAACGTTATAACGTATTACATTATATGGTATAACTTTAAAACGTATTACTTCAAATGGTATAACGATATAACGTATTGCGTTATATAACATTACGTTATATGGCATAACGTTATACCGTGTGACGTTATATAGTATAACGTTATATGGGATAACATTTTAACGTATTACGTTATATGGTATAACGTTATAACGTATTACGTTATGTAGTGTAATGTTATAACGTATTACGTTATATGGTATAACGTTATAACGTATTGCGTTATATATCATAACGTTATATGGCATAACGTTATATCGTATTGCGTTATATCGTATTACGTCATATAGTATAACGATATAACGTACTGCGTTATATAACATAACGTTAGATGGTATTAGGTTGTAACGTATTACGTTATATGGTATAACTTTATATCGTATTACGTTAAATGGTATAACGTTATAACGTAACGTTATATGGTATAACGTTATAACGTATTGCGCTAGATGGTATAACGTTATAACGTATTAGGTTATATAGTATAACCATATATGGTATAACGTTATAGCGCATTGCGTTATATAACATAACGTTATATGGCATAACGTTCATTTAAACAAAATTTTATTTAACAAAAAATGTTTACAAATTTAAATTTGATTTAAACGAGGACGTAACAATACCACATAACGTAATACGTTATAACGTTGAAGTATATAACGTAATACGTCTTAACGTTATACCGTATAACGTAATACGTTATAACGTTACACCATATAACGTCATACCGCATAACGTTATACTATATAACGTAATACACTATAACGTTACACCATATAACGTTATACTATATAACGCAATAAGCTATAACGCTCTAATATATAACGTCATCCGTTATAAAGTTATACCATATAACGTCATGTTATGTAACGCAATACGTTGTAACGTTATACCATAAAAGGCAATAGGTTATAACGTTATACCATATAACGTAATACGTTATAACGTTATACCATATAACGTAGTACGTTATAATGTTATACCATATAACGTTATACTATATAACGTAAAACGTTATAACGCTATACCATATAACGTAATACGTTATAACGCTATACCATATAACGTTACGTTATATAACGCAATACGTTATATCGTTATACTATATAACGTAATACGTTATAACGTTATACCACACAACGTTATGTTATATAACGCGATACGCTATAACGTTATACCATATAACGTTATACCATATAACGTAATACGCTATAACGTTATCCCATATAACGTTATACTACATAACGTAATACGTTATAACATTGTACCATATAACGCAATAAGTTATAACATTATACCATATATCGTTATGTTATATAACGCAATACGTTATATCGTTATACTATATAACGAAATACGTTATAGCGTTATACTACATAACGTAATACGTTATAACGCTATACCATATAACGTAATACGTTATAACGCTATGCCATATAACGTTATGTTATATAACGCAATACGTTATATCGTTATACTATATAACGTAATACGTTATAACGTTATACCATACAACGTTATGTTATATAACGCGATACGCTATAACGCAATACGCTATAACGTTATACCATATAACGTTATACTATATAACGTAATACCTTATAACGTTATACCATATAACGTAATACGTTATAACGTTATACCATATAACGTTATACTCCATAACGTAATACGTTATAACGTTATACCATATAACGTTATACTACATAGTGTTACGTTATAACGTTATACCATATAACGCAATAAGTTATAACGTTATGCCATATAACGTTGTGTTATATATCGCAATACGATGTATGGTTATACTATATAACGTAATACGATATAACGCAATACGATATAACGTTATACCATATAACGTAATACGTTATAAAGTTATACCATATAATGTAATACGTTATAACGTTATACCATCTAACGTTATGTTATTTAACGCAATACGCTATATCGTTATACTATATAACGTAATACGATGTAACGCAATACGATATAACGTTATACCATATAACGTTATACTATATAACGTAATACCTTATAACGTTATACCATATAACGTAATACGTTATAACGTTATACCATATAACGTTATACTCCATAACGTAATACGTTATGACGTTATACCATATAACGTTATACTACATAGTGTTACGTTATAACGTTATACCATATAACGCAATAAGTTATAACGTTATGCCATATAACGTTGTGTTATATATCGCAATACGATGTATGGTTATACTATATAACGTAATACGATATAACGCAATACGATATAACGTTATACCATATAACGTAATACGTTATAACGTTATACCATACAACGTTATGTTATATAACGCAATACGCTATAACGTTATACCATGTAACGTTATACTACATAACGTAATACGTTATAACATTATACCATATATCGCAATAAGTTATAACATTATACCATATATCGTTATGTTATATAACGTAATACGTTGTAACGTTATACCACATAATGTTATACTATATAACGTAATACGATAAAAGGTACCCTATAACGTTATGTTAAATAACGCAATACGTTATAACGTTATACCATATAACGTAATACGTTACAACGTTATACTACATATCGTAATACGATATAACTTTATACCACATAACGTTATATTATTTAACGCAATACGTTATATCGTTATACTATATAACGTAATACGTTATAACGTTATACCATACAACGTTACGTTATATAACGCAATAGGCTATAACGTTATACCATATAACGTTATACTATATAACGTAATACGTTATAACGTTATACCATATAACGTAATAAGTTATAACGTTATGCCATATAACGTTGTGTTATATATCGCAATACGATGTATGGTTATACTATATAACGTAATACGATATAACGCAATACGATATAACGTTATACCTTATAACGTAATACGTTATAACGTTATACCATATAACGTAATACGTTATAACGTTATACCATAGAACGTTATGTTATATAACGCAATAGGCTATAACGTTATACCATATAACGTTATACTATATAACGTAATACGTTATAACGTTATACCATATAACGTAATAAGTTATAATATTATACCATATAACATTATGTTATATAACGCAATACGTTATATCGTTATACTATATAACGTAATACGTTATAACGTTATACCATACAACGTTATCTTATATAACGCAATACGTTATAACGTTATACCATATAACGTTATACAACATAATGTAATACTCCATAACATTGTACCGTATAACGCAATAAGTTATAACATTATACCATATATCTTTATGTTATATAATGCAATACGTTATATCGTTATACTATATAACGTAATACGCTTTAACGTTATACCATATAACGTTATACTATATAACGTAATGCCATATAACGCTATACTATATAATGTAATACGTTATAACGTTATACCATATAACGTAATACGTTATCATGTATTACTATATAACGTAATACGATATAACGCAGTACGATATAACGTTATACCATATAACGTTATGTTATATAACGCAATACGTTATATCGTTACACTATGTAACGGAATACGTTATAACGTTATACTACATGACGTAATACGTCATAACGTCATACCATACAACGTAATACGTTATAATATTATACCATATAACATTATATTATATAACGTAATACGTTATAACGTTATACTAAATAACGTAATACGTTATAACGTTATACCATATAACGCAATAAGTTATAACGTTATACCATATAACGTTATGTTATATAACGCAATACGCTATAACGTTATGTTATATAACGCAATACGTTATATCGTTATACTATATAACGTAATACGTTATAACGTTATACCATACAACGTTATGTTATATAACGCAATACGCTATAACGTTATACCATATAACGTTATACTATATAACGTAATACGTTATAACGTTATACCATATAACGTAATACGCTATAACGTTATGCCATATCACGTTATACTATATAACGTAATACGTTATAACGTTAAACCATATAACGCAATAAGTTATAACGTTACGCCATATAACGTTGTGTTATATATCGCAATACGTTATATCGGTATACTATGTAACGTAATACGATATAACGCAATACGATATAACGTTATACCATATAACGAAATACGTTATAAAGTTATACCATATAATGTAATACGTTATAACGTTATACCATCTAACGTAATCTTATTTAACGCAATACGCTATATCGTTATACTATATAACGTAATACGATGTAACGCAATGGGATATAACGTTATACCATATAACGTTATACTATATAACGTAATACCTTATAACGTTATACCATATAACGTAATACGTTATAACGTTATACCATATAACGTTATACTCCATAACGTAATACGTTATGACGTTATACCATATAACGTTATACTACATAGTGTTACGTTATAACGTTATACCATATAACGCAATAAGTTATAACGTTATGCCATATAACGTTGTGTTATATATCGCAATACGTTATATCGTTATACTATATAACGTAATACGATATAACGCAATACGATATAACGTTATACCATATAACGTAATACGTTATAACGTTATACCATACAACGTTATGTTATATAACGCAATACGCTATAACGTTATACCATGTAACGTTATACTACATAACGTAATACGTTATAACATTATACCATATAACGCAATAAGTTATAACATTATACCATATATCGTTATGTTATATAACGTAATACGTTGTAACGTTATACCACATAATGTTATACTATATAACGTAATACGATAAAAGGTACCCTATAACGTTATGTTAAATAACGCAATACGTTATAACGTTATACCATATAACGTAATACGTTACAACGTTATACTACATATCGTAATACGATATAACTTTATACCACATAACGTTATATTATTTAACGCAATACGTTATATCGTTATACTATATAACGTAATACGTTATAACGTTATACCATACAACGTTACGTTATATAACGCAATAGGCTATAACGTTATACCATATAACGTTATACTATATAACGTAATACGTTATAACGTTATACCATATAACGTAATAAGTTATAACGTTATGCCATATAACGTTGTGTTAT
The DNA here is from genome assembly GCA_911387925.2 of Bombus hypnorum. NCBI lineage: Eukaryota > Metazoa > Arthropoda > Insecta > Hymenoptera > Apidae > Bombus > Bombus hypnorum. Next base: position 10,823,744 of record OU427031.1, read on the forward strand.
ATATCGCAATACGATGTATGGTTATACTATATAACGTAATACGATATAACGCAATACGATATAACGTTATACCTTATAACGTAATACGTTATAACGTTATACCATATAACGTAATACGTTATAACGTTATACCATACAACGTTATGTTATATAACGCAATAGGCTATAACGTTATACCATATAACGTTATACTATATAACGTAATACGTTATAACGTTATACCATATAACGTAATAAGTTATAATATTATACCATATAACATTATGTTATATAACGCAATACGTTATATCGTTATACTATATAACGTAATACGTTATAACGTTATACCATACAACGTTATCTTATATAACGCAATACGTTATAACGTTATACCATATAACGTTATACAACATAATGTAATACTCCATAACATTGTACCGTATAACGCAATAAGTTATAACATTATACCATATATCTTTATGTTATATAATGCAATACGTTATATCGTTATACTATATAACGTAATACGCTTTAACGTTATACCATATAACGTTATACTATATAACGTAATGCCATATAACGCTATACTATATAATGTAATACGTTATAACGTTATACCATATAACGTAATACGTTATCATGTATTACTATATAACGTAATACGATATAACGCAGTACGATATAACGTTATACCATATAACGTTATGTTATATAACGCAATACGTTATATCGTTACACTATGTAACGGAATACGTTGTAACGTTATACTACATGACGTAATACGTCATAACGTCATACCATACAACGTAATACGTTATAATATTATACCATATAACATTATATTATATAACGTAATACGTTATAACGTTATACTAAATAACGTAATACGTTATAACGTTATACCATATAACGCAATAAGTTATAACGTTATACCATATAACGTTATGTTATATAACGCAATACGCTATAACGTTATGTTATATAACGCAATACGTTATATCGTTATACTATATAACGTAATACGTTATAACGTTATACCATACAACGTTATGTTATATAACGCAATACGCTATAACGTTATACCATATAACGTTATACTATATAACGTAATACGTTATAACGTTATACCATATAACGTAATACGCTATAACGTTATGCCATATCACGTTATACTATATAACGTAATACGTTATAACGTTAAACCATATAACGCAATAAGTTATAACGTTACGCCATATAACGTTGTGTTATATATCGCAATACGTTATATCGGTATACTATGTAACGTAATACGATATAACGCAATACGATATAACGTTATACCATATAACGAAATACGTTATAAAGTTATACCATATAATGTAATACGTTATAACGTTATACCATCTAACGTAATCTTATTTAACGCAATACATTATATCGTTATACTATATAACGTAATACGATGTAACGCAATACGATATAACGTTATACCATATAACGTTATTATCTATAACGCTATACGTTATAACGTTATACCATCTAACGCAATACGTTATATCGTTATACTATATAAAGCAATACGTTATGACGTTATACCATACAACGTTATGTTATATAACGCAATACGCTATAACGTTATAACATATAACGCTATACTATATAACGTAATACGTTATATCGTTATACTATATAACGTAATACGTTATAACGTTATACCATATAACGCAATAAGTTGTAACATTATACCATATATTGTTATGTTATATAACGCAATACGTTATATCGTTATACTATTTAACGTAATACGTTACAAAGTTATACCATATATCGTAATACCTTATAACGTTATACCATCTAACGTTGTGATATATAACACAATACGTGATAACGTTATACCATACAACGTTATGTTATATAACGTAATAAGTTATAACGTTATACCATATAGCGTAATACGTTATAACGTTATGCCATCTAACGTTATGTTATATAACGCAATCCGTTATATCGTTATACCATTTAACGTAATACGTTCTAAAGTTATACCATATAACATAGTACGTTATAACGTTATAAATATATAACTTTATACACTATAACACTATGCCATATAACGTTATACTATATAACGTAATATATTATAACGTTATGTCATATAACGCAATACGTTATATCGTTTTACTATATATCGGAATAAGTTATATCGTTATACTACATGACGTAATACGTTATAACGTTATACCATATAAAGTAATACGTTACAACGTTATACTACATATCGTAATACGATATAATATTATACCATATATCATGATACTATATATCGTAATACGTTGTAACGTTATACCATATAACGTAGTATGTTATAATGTTATACCATATAACGTTATACTATATAACGTAATACGTTATAACGCTATACCATATAACGTAATACGTTATAACGCTATACCATATAACGTTATGTTATATAACGCAATACGTTATATCGTTATACTATATAACGTAATACGTTATAACGTTATACCATACAACGTTATGTTATATAACGCGATACGCTATAACGTTATACCATATAACGTTATACCATATAACGTTATACTACATAATGTAATACGTTATAACGTTATACCAAATAACGTAATACGTTATAACGTTATACCATATAACGTTATACTACATAACGTAATACGTTATAACATTGTACCATATAACGCAATAAGTTATAACATTATACCATATATCGTTATGTTATATAACGCAATACGTTATATCGTTATACTATATAACGAAATACGTTATAGCGTTATACTACAAAACGTAATACGTTATAACGCTATACCATATAACGTTATGTTATATAACGCAATACGCTATAACTTTATACCATATATCGTTATACTATATAACCTAATACGTTATAACGTTATACCATCTAGCGCAATACGTTATATCGTTATACTATATAAAGCAATACGTTATGACGTTATACCATTTAATGTAATACGTTTTAAAGTTATACCATTTAACGTAATACGTTATAAAGTTATACCGTATAACGTAATACGCTATAACGTTATGCCATATAACGTTATACTATATAACGTAATACGTTATAACGTTAAACCATATAACGCAATAAGTTATAACGTTATGCCATATAACGTTGTGTTATATATCGCAATTCGTTATATCGGTATACTATGTAACGTAATACGATATAACGCAATACGATATAACGTTATACCATATAACGTAATACGTTATAAAGTTATACCATATAATGTAATACGTTATAACGTTATACCATCTAACGTAATGTTATTTAACGCAATACGTTATATTGTTATACTATATAACGTAATACGATGTAACGCAATACGATATAACGTTATACGATATAACGTTATTATATATAACGCTATACGTTATAACGTTATACCATCTAACGCAATACGTTATATCGTTATACTATATAAAGCAATACGTTATGACGTTATACCATACAATGTTATGTTATATAACGCAATACGCTATAACGCTATAACATATAACGCTATACTATATAACGTAATACGTTACAACATTATACCATATATCGTAATACGTTATAACGTTATACCATATAACGTAATACGTTACAATGTTATACCATATATCGTAATACCTTATAACGTTATACCATCTAACGTTGTGCTATATAACGCAATAAGTTATAACGTTATACCATACAACGTTATGTTATATAACGTAATAACTTATAACGTTATACCATATAGCGTAATACGTTATAACGTTATGCCATCTAACGTTATGTTATATAACGCAATCCGTTATATCGTTATACCATTTAACGTAATACGTTTTAAAGTTATACCATATAACGTAATAAGTTATAACGTTATACCAGGTAACGTAATACGTTATATCGTTATGCCATATGACGTTATACTATATAACGTAATACGTTATAACGTTATACCATATAACGCAATAAGTTATAACGTTATGCCATATAACGTTGTGTTATATATCGCAATACGATGTATGGTTATACTATATAACGTAATACGATATAACGCAATACGATATAACGTTATACCATATAACGTAATACGTTATAAAGTTATACCATATAATGTAATACGTTATAACGTTATACCATCTAACGTTATGTTATTTAACGCAATACGCTATATCGTTATACTATATAACGTAATACGATGTAACGCAATGGGATATAACGTTATACCATATAACGCTATGGTATATAACGCTATACGTCAGAACGTTATACCATATAACGTAATACGTTATAACGTTATACCATACAACGTTATGTTATATAACGCAATACGCTATAACGTTATACCATGTAACGTTATACTACATAACGTAATACGTTATAACATTATACCATATATCGCAATAAGTTATAACATTATACCATATATCGTTATGTTATATAACGTAATAGGCTATAACGTTATACCATATAACGTTATACTATATAACGTAATACGTTATAACGTTATACCATATAACGTAATAAGTTATAATATTATACCATATAACATTATGTTATATAACGTAATACGTTATAACGTTATACCATATAACGTAATACGTTATAACGTTATACCATAGAACGTTATGTTATATAACGCAATAGGCTATAACGTTATACCATATAACGTTATACTATATAACGTAATACGTTATAACGTTATACCATATAACGTAATAAGTTATAACGTTATGCCATATAACGTTGTGTTATATATCGCAATACGATGTATGGTTATACTATATAACGTAATACGATATAACGCAATACGTTATAACGTAATACGATATAACGCAATACGTTATAACGTTATACCATATAACGTTATACAACATAATGTAATACTCCATAACATTGTACCGTATAACGCAATAAGTTATAACATTATACCATATATCGTTATGTTATATAATGCAATACGTTATATCGTTATACTATATAACGTAATACGCTTTAACGTTATACCATATAACGTTATACTATATAACGTAATGCCATATAACGCTATACTATATAATGTAATACGTTATAACGTTATACCATATAACGTAATACGTTATCATGTATTACTATATAATGTAATACGATATAACGCAGTACGATATAACGTTATACCATATAACGTAATGTTATATAACGCAATACGTTATATCGTTACACTATGTAACGGAATACGTTATAACGTTATACTACATGACGTAATACGTCATAACGTCATACCATACAACGTAATACGTTATAATATTATACCATATAACATTATATTATATAACGTAATACGTTATAACGTTATACTAAATAACGTAATACGTTATAACGTTATACCATATAACGCAATAAGTTATAACGTTATACCATATAACGTTATGTTATATAACGCAATATGCTATAACGATATGTTATATAACGCAATACGTTAAATCGTTATACTATATAACGTAATACGTTATAACGTTATACCATACAACGTTATGTTATATAACGCAATACGCTATAACGTTATACCATATAACGTTATACTATATAACGTAATACGTTATAACGTTATACCATACAACGTTATGTTATATAACGCAATACGCTATAACGTTATACCATATAACGTTATACTATATAACGTAATACGTTATATCGTTATACTATATAACGTAATACGTTATAACGTTGTACCATATAACGCAATAAGTTGTAACATTATACCATATATTGTTATGTTATATAACGCAATACGTTATATCGTTATACTATTTAACGTAATGCGTTACAAAGTTATACCATATATCGTAATACCTTATAACGTTATACCATCTAACGTTGTGATATATAACACAATTCGTTATAACGTTATACCATACAACGTTATGTTATATAACGTAATAAGTTATAACGTTATACCATATAGCGTAATACGTTATAACGTTATGCCATCTAACGTTATGTTATATAACGCAATCCGTTATATCGTTATACCATTTAACGTAATACGTTTTAAAGTTATACCATATAACATAGTACGTTATAACGTTATAAATATATAACTTTATACACTATAACACTATGCCATATAACGTTATACTATATAACGTAATATATTATAACGTCATGTCATATAACGCAATACGTTATATCGTTTTACTATATATCGGAATAAGTTATATCGTTATACTACATGACGTAATACGTTATAACGTTATACCATATAAAGTAATACGTTACAACGTTATACTACATATCGTAATACGATATAATATTATACCATATATCATGATACTATATATCGTAATACGTTATAACGTTATACCATATAACGTAGTACGTTATAATGTTATACCATATAACGTTATACTATATAACGTAATACGTTATAACGCTATACCATATAACGTAATACGTTATAACGCTATACCATATAACGTTATGTTATATAACGCAATACGTTATATCGTTATACTATATAACGTAATACGTTATAACGTTATACCATACAACGTTATGTTATATAACGCGATACGCTATAACGTTATACCATATAACGTTATACCATATAACGTTATACTACATAATGTAATACGTTATAACGTTATACCAAATAACGTAATACGTTATAACGTTATACCATATAACGTTATACTACATAACGTAATACGTTATAACATTGTACCATATAACACAATACGTTATATCATTATACCATATATCGTTATGTTATATAACGCAATACGTTATATCGTTATACTATATAACGAAATACGTTATAGCGTTATACTACATAACGTAATACGTTATAACGCTATACCATATAACGTTATGTTATATAACGCAATACGTTATATCGTTATACTATATAACGTAATACCTTATAACGTTATACCATATAACGTAATACGTTATAACTTTATACCATATAACGTTATACTATATAACGTAATACGTTTTAACGCTATACCATATAACGTTATGTTGTATAACGCAATAGGCTATAACGTTATACCATATATCGTTATACTATATAACCTAATACGTTATAACGTTATACCATCTAGCGCAATACGTTATATCGTTATACCATATAACGTTACGTTATAACGTTATACCATTTAACGTAATACGTTTTAAAGTTATACCATATAACGTAATAAGTTATAACGTTATACCATGTAACGTAATACGCTATAACGTTATGCCATATGACGTTATACTATATAACGTAATACGTTATAACGTTAAACCATATAACGCAATAAGTTATAACGTTATGCCATATAACGTTGTGTTATATATCGCAATACGTTATATCGGTATACTATGTAACGTAATACGATATAACGCAATACGATATAACGTTATACCATATAACGTTATTATCTATAACGCTATACGTTATAACGTTATACCATCTAACGCAATACGTTATATCGTTATACTAGATAAAGCAATACGTTATGACGTTATACCATACAACGTTATGTTATATAACGCAATACGCTATAACGTTATAACATATAACACAATACGTTATAACGTTATACCATACAACGTTCTGTTATATAACGTAATAAGTTATAACGTTATACCATATAGCGTAATACGTTATAACGTTATGCCATCTAACGTTATGTTATATAACGCAATACGTTATATCGTTATACCATTTAACGTAATACGTTTTAAAGTTATAACATATAACGTTATGTTATATAACGCAATACGTTATATCGTTATACTATATAACGTAATACGTTATAACGTTATACCATACAACGTTATGTTATATAACGCGATACGCAATAACGTTATACCATATAACGTTATACCATATAACGTTATACTACATAACGTAATACGTTATAACGTTATACCATATAACGTTATACTACATAACGTAAGACGTTATAACATTATACCATATAACGCAATAAGTTATAACATTATACCATATATCGTTATTTTATATAACGCAATACGTTATATCGTTAAACCATATAACGTTACGTTATAACGTTATACCATTTAACGTAATACGTTTTAAAGTTATACCATATAACGTAATACGTTATAACGTTATACCATATATCGTAATACGCTATAACATTATGCCATATAACGTTGTGTTATATATCGCAATACGTTATACCGTTATACTATATAACGTAATACGATATAACGCAATACGATATAACGTTATACTATATAACGTAATACGTTATAACGTTATACCATATAACGCAATTAGTTATAACGTTATGCCATATAACGTTGTGTTATGTATCGCAATACTTTATATCGTTATACTACATAACGTAATACGCTATAACGTTATGCCACATAACGCAATACGCTATAACCTTATACCATATAACGTTATACTATATAACGTAATACGTTATAACGTTATACCATATAACGTTATACCTTATAACGTAATACGTTATAACGTTATACCATATAGCGTAATACGTTATAAAGTTATACCATATAAAGTAATACGTTATAACATTATACCATACAACGTTATGATATATAACGCAATACGTTATATGGTTATGCTATATAACGTAATACGTTATAACGTTATACCATGTAACGTAATACGTTATAACGTTGTACCATATAACGTAATACGTTATTACGTTATGCCATCTAACGTTATGTTATATAACGGAATACGTTATATCGCTATACCATTTAAGGTAATACGTTTTAAGGTTATACCATATAACGTAGTACGTTATAATGTTATACCATATAACGTTTTACTATACAACGTTATACACTATAACGTTATACCATATAACGTTATACTACATAACGTAATACGTTATAACATTGTACCATATAACGCAATAAGTTATAACATTATACCATATATCGTTATGTTATATAACGCAATACGTTATATCGTTATACTATATAACGAAATACGTTATAGCGTTATACTACATAACGTAATACGTTATAACGCTATACCATATAACGTAATACGTTATAACGCTATACCATATAACGTTATGTTATATAACGCAATACGTTATATCGTTATACTATATAACGTAATACGTTATAACGTTATACCATACAACGTTATGTTATAAAACGCGATACGCTATAACGCAATACGCTATAACGTTATACCATATAACGTTATACTATATATCGTAATACCTTATAACGTTATACCATATAACGTAATACGTTATAACGTTATACCATATAACGTTATACTCCATAACGTAATTCGTTATAACGTTATACCATATAACGTTATACTACATAACGTAATTCGTTATAACGTTATACGATATAACGTAATACGTTATCATGTTATACCAAATAACGTTATACTATATAACGTAATACGTTTTAACGCTATACCATATAACGTTATGTTGTATAACGCAATAGGCTATAACGTTATACCATATATCGTTATACTATATAACCTAATACGTTATAACGTTATACCATCTAGCGCAATACGTTATATCGTTATACCATATAACGTTCCGTTATAACGTTATACCATTTAACGTAATACGTTTTAAAGTTATACCATATAACGTAATAAGTTATAACGTTATACCATGTAACGTAATACGCTATAACGTTATGCCATATGACGTTATACTATATAACGTAATACGTTATAACGTTAAGCCATATAACGCAATAAGTTATAACGTTATGCCATATAACGTTGTGTTATATATCGCAATACGTTATATCGGTATACTATGTAACGTAATACGATATAACGCAATACGATATAACGTTATACCATATAACGTTATTATCTATAACGCTATACGTTATAACGTTATACCATCTAACGCAATACGTTATATCGTTATACTAGATAAAGCAATACGTTATGACGTTATACCATACAACGTTATGTTATATAACGCAATACGCTATAACGTTATAACATATAACACAATACGTTATAACGTTATACCATGCAACGTTCTGTTATATAACGTAATAAGTTATAACGTTATACCATATAGCGTAATACGTTATAACGTTATGCCATCTAACGTTATGTTATATAACGCAATACGTTATATCGTTATACCATTTAACGTAATACGTTTTAAAGTTATAACATATAACGTTATGTTATATAACGCAATACGTTATATCGTTATACTATATAACGTAATACGTTATAACGTTATACCATACAACGTTATGTTATATAACGCGATACGCAATAACGTTATACCATATAACGTTATACCATATAACGTTATACTACATAACGTAATACGTTATAACGTTATACCATATAACGTTATACTACATAACGTAAGACGTTATAACATTATACCATATAACGCAATAAGTTATAACATTATACCATATATCGTTATTTTATATAACGCAATACGTTATATCGTTATACCATATAACGTTACGTTATAACGTTATACCATTTAACGTAATACGTTTTAAAGTTATACCATATAACGTAATACGTTATAACGTTATACCATATATCGTAATACGCTATAACATTATGCCATATAACGTTGTGTTATATATCGCAATACGTTATACCGTTATACTATATAACGTAATACGATATAACGCAATACGATATAACGTTATACTATATAACGTAATACGTTATAACGTTATACCATATAACGCAATTAGTTATAACGTTATGCCATATAACGTTGTGTTATGTATCGCAATACGTTATATCGTTATACTATATAACGTAATACGCTATAACGTTATGCCACATAACGCAATACGCTATAACCTTATACCATATAACGTTATACTATATAACGTAATACGTTATAACGTTATACCATATAACGTTATACCTTATAACGTAATACGTTATAACGTTATACCATATAACGTAATACGTTATAAAGTTATACCATATAAAGTAATACGTTATAACATTATACCATATAACGTTATGATATATAACGCAATACGTTATATGGTTATGCTATATAACGTAATACGTTATAACGTTATACCATGTAACGTAATACGTTATAACGTTGTACCATATAACGTAATACGTTATTACGTTATGCCATCTAACGTTATGTTATATAACGGAATACGTTATATCGCTATACCATTTAAGGTAATACGTTTTAAGGTTATACCATATAACGTAGTACGTTATAATGTTATACCATATAACGTTTTACTATACAACGTTATACACTATAACATTATACCATATAACGTTATACTATATAACGTAATATATTTTAACGTTATGTTATACAACGCAATACGTTATATCGTTTTACTATATATCGGAATACGTTATACCGTTATACTACATGACGTAATACGTTATAGCCGTATACCATATAACGTAATACGTTATAATGTTATACCATATATCGTTATACTGTATAACGTAATACGTTACAACCCTATACCATATATAGTTAAGTTATATAACGCAATACGCTATAACGTTATACCAAATATCGTTATACTATATAACCTAATACGATATAACGTTATACCATTTAACGTAATACGTTTTAAAGTTATACCATATAACGTTATGGTATATAACGCAATACGCTATAACGTTATGCCATATAACGTTGTACTATATAACGGTATGCCATATAACGTGTACTATATAACGTAATACGTTATAACGTTATACTATATAACGTAATACTTTATAATGTATTATTATATAACGTAATACGATATAACGCAATACGATATAACGTTATACCATAGAACGTAATACGTTATAACGTTATGCCATCTAACGTTATGTTATATAACGCAATACGTTATATCGTTATACCATTTAACGTAATACGTTTTAAAGCTATACCATATAACGTAGTACGTTATAACGTTATAAATATATAACGTTATACGCTATAACATTGTACCATATAACGTTATACTATATAACGTAATATATTATAACGTTATGTTATATAACGCAATACGTTATATCGTTTACTATATAACGGAATACGTTATAACGTTATACTACATAACGTAATACGTTATAGCGTTATACCATATAACGTAATACGTTATAATGTTATACCATATAACGTTACACTATATAACGTAATACGTTATAACGCTATACCATATAACGTTATGTTATATAACGCAATACGCTATAAGGTTATACCATATATCGTTATACTGTATAACCTAATACGTTATAACGTTATACCATCTAGCGCAATACGTTATAGGGTTATACCATTTAGCGTTACGTTATAACGTTATACCATTTAACGTAATACGTTTTAAAGTTATACCATATAACGTAATAGGTTATAACGTTATACCATATAACGCAATATCTTATAACGTTATACCACACAACGTTATATTATATAACGCAATACGTTATATCGTTATACTATATAACGTTATACGTTATACCGTTAAACCACATAACGTAATACGTTATAATGTTATACCATATAACGTTATACTACATAACGTAATACGTTATAACATTATACCATATAACGCAATAAGTTTTAACATTATACCATATATCGTTATGTTATATAACGCAATACGTTATATCGTTATACTATATAAAGCAATACGTTATGACGTTATACCATACAACGTTATGTTATATAACGCAATACGCTATAACGTTATAACATATAACGCTATACTATATAACGCTATACGTGTTAACGTTATACTATATAACGTAATACGTTATAACATTGCACTACATAACGTAATACGTTATAACGTTATACCATATAACGTTATGTTATATAACGCAATACGCTATAACATTATGCCATATATCGTTACACTATCTAACGTAATACGTTATATCGTTATACCATATAACGCAATACGTTATATCGTTATACTATATAACCTAAAACGTTATAACGTTATACCATTTAATGTAATACGTTTTAAAGTTATACCATATAACGTAATACGTTATAACGTTATACCATATAACGTAATACGCTATAACGTTATGCCATATAACGTTATACTATATAACGTAATACATTATAACGTTATGTTATATAACGCAATACGTTAGATCGTTACAATACATAGCGTAATACGTTATAACGTTATACCATATAACGTAATACGTTATAACGTTATACCATCTAACGTTATGGTATATAACGCAATACTCTATAACGTTATACCATACAACGTTATACTATATAACGTAATGCCATATAACGTTATACTATATAACGTAATACGTTATAACGTTATACCATATAACGCAATAAGTTATAACGTTATACCATTTAACGTAATACGTTTTGAAGTTATACCATATAACGTAATACGTTATAATGTATTACTATATAACGTAATACGATATAACGCAATACGATATAACGTTATACCATATAACGCAATAAGTTATAACGTTAAACCATATAACGTAATGTTATATAACGCAATACGTTATATCGTTGTACTATGTAACGGAATACGTTAAAGCGTTATACTACATAACGTAATACGTCATAACGTTATACCATACAACGTAATACGTTATAATATTATACCATGTATCATTATACCATATAACGCAATAAGTTATAACGTTATACCACATAACGTTATATTATATAACGCAATACGTTATATCGTTATACTATATAACGTAATACGTTATAACGTTATACCATACATCGTTATGTTTTATAACGCAATACGCTATAACGTTATACCATATAACGTTATACTATATCACGTAATGCCAAATAACGTTATACTACATAACGTAATACGTTATATCGTTATACTACATAACGTAATACGTTATAACGTTATACCATATAACGAAATACGTTATAATATATTGCTATATAACGTAATACGATATAACGCAATACGCTATAACGTTATACCATATATCGTTATGTTATATAACGCAATTCGTTATATCGCTATACTATATAATGTAATACGTTATAACGTTATACCATATAACGCAATAAGTTATAACGTTATGCCATATAACGTTGTGTTATATATCGCAATACGTTATATCGTTGTACTATGTCACGTAATACGATATAACGCTATACGATATAACGTTATACCATATAACGTAATACGTTATAAAATTATACCATATAATGTAATACGTTATAAAGTTATACCATCTAACGTTATGTTATTTAACGCAATACGCTATAACGTTATGCCATATATCGTTACACTATATAACGTAATACGTTATAACGTTATACCATCTAACGCAATACGTTATATCGTTATACTATATAAAGCAATACGTTATGACGTTATACCATACAACGTTATGTTATATAACGCAATACGCTATAACGTTATAACATATAACGCTATACTATATAACGTAATACGTTACAACATTATACCATATATCGTAATACGTTATAACGTTATACCATATAACGTAATAGGTTACAAAGTTATACCATATATCGTAATACCTCATAACGTTATACCATGTAACGTTGTTATATATAACGCAATACGTTATAACGTTATACCATACAACGTTATGTTATATAACGTAATAAGTTATAACGTTATACCATATAGCGTAATACGTTATAACGTTATGCCATCTGACGTTATGTTATATAACGCAATACCTTATATCGTTATACTATATAACGTAATACGTTATAACGTTATACCATACAACGTTATGGTATATAACGCAATACGCTATAACGTTATACCATATAACGTTATACTATATAACGTAATGCCATATAACGTGTTACTATATAACGTAATACGTTATAACGTTATACTATATAACGTAATACGTTATAATGTATTATTATATAACGTAATACGATATAACGCAATACGATATAACGTTATAGCATATAACGTAATACGTTATAACGTTATGCCATCTAACGTTATGTTATATAACGCAATACGTTATATCGTTATACCATTTAACGTAATACGTTTTAAAGCTATGCCATATAACGTAGTACGTTATTACGTTATAAATATATAACGTTATACACTATAACATTGTACCATATAACGTTATACTATATAACGTAATATATTATAACGTTATGATATATAACGCAATACGCTATAACGTTATACCATATATCTTTATACTATATAACCTAATACGTTATAACGTTATACCATCTAGCGCAATACGTTATAGCGTTATACCATTTAACGTTACGTTATAACGTTATACCATTTAACGTAATACGTTTTAAAGTTATACCATATAACGTAATAGGTTATAACGTTATACCATATAACGCAATATCTTATAACGTTATACCACACAACGTTATATTATATAACGCAATACGTTATAACGTTATACCATCTAGCGCAATACGTTATAGCGTTATACCATTTAACGTTACGTTATAACGTTATACCATTTAGCGTAATACGTTTTAAAGTTATACCATATAATGTAATACGTTATAACGTTATACCGTCTAACGTTTTGTTATTTAACGCAATACGTTATATCGTTTACTATACAACGGAACACGTTATAACGTTATAGTACATAACGTAATACGTTATAACGTTATACCATATAACGCAATTAGTTATTACGTTATGCCATATAACGTTGTGTTATATAACGCAATACGTCATATCCTTATACTATATAACGTAACACGCTATAACGCATTACGATATAACGTTATACCATATAACGTAATAGGTTACAAAGTTATACCATATATCGTAATACCTCATAACGTTATACCATGTAACGTTGTTATATATAACGCAATACGTTATGACGTTATACCATACAACGTTATGTTATATAACGCAATACGCTATAACGTTATAACATATAACGCTATACTATATAACGCTATACGTGTTAACGTTATACTATATAACGTAATACGTTATAACATTGCACTACATAACGTAATACGTTATAACGTTATACCATATAACGTTATGTTATATAACGCAATACGCTATAACATTATGCCATATATCGTTACACTATCTAACGTAATACGTTATATCGTTATACCATCTAACGCAATACGTTATATCGTTATACTATATAACCTAAAACGTTATAACGTTATACCATTTAATGTAATACGTTTTAAAGTTATACCATATAACGTAATACGTTATAACGTTATACCATATAACGTAATACGCTATAACGTTATGCCATATAACGTTATACTATATAACGTAATACATTATAACGTTATGTTATATAACGCAATACGTTAGATCGTTACAATACATAGCGTAATACGTTATAACGTTATACCATATAACGTAATACGTTATAACGTTATACCATACAAAGTTATGGTATATAACGCAATACTCTATAACGTTATACCATACAACGTTATACTATATAACGTAATGCCATATAACGTTATACTATATAACGTAATACGTTATAACGTTATACCATATAACGAAATACGTTATAATATATTGCTATATAACGTAATACGATATAACGCAATAAGTTATAACATTATACTATATATCGTTATGTTATATAACGCAATACGTTATATCGTTATACTATATAATGTAATACGTTATAACGTTACACCATATAACGCAATAAGTTATAACGTTATGCCATATAACGTTGTGTTATATATCGCAATACGTTATATCGTTGTACTATGTCACGTAATACGATATAACGCTATACGATATAACGTTATACCATATAACGTAATACGTTATAAAATTATACCATATAATGTAATACGTTATAAAGTTATACCATCTAACGTTATGTTATTTAACGCAATACGCTATAACGTTATGCCATATATCGTTACACTATATAACGTAATACGTTATAACGTTATACCATCTAACGCAATACGTTATATCGTTATACTATATAATGTAATACGTTATAACGTTATACCATATAACGCAATAAGTTATAACGTTATGCCATATAACGTTGTGTTATATATCGCAATACGTTATATCGTTGTACTATGTCACGTAATACGATATAACGCTATACGATATAACGTTATACCATATAACGTAATACGTTATAAAATTATACCATATAATGTAATACGTTATAAAGTTATACCATCTAACGTTATGTTATATAACGCAATACGCTATAACGTTATAACATATAACGCTATACTATATAACGTAATACGTTACAACATTATACCATATATCGTAATACGTTATAACGTTATACCATATAACGTAATAGGTTACAAAGTTATACCATATATCGTAATACCTCATAACGTTATACCATGTAACGTTGTGATATATAACGCAATACGTTATAACGTTATACCATACAACGTTATGTTATATAACGTAATAAGTTATAACGTTATACCACATAGCGTAATACGTTATAACGTTATGCCATCTGACGTTATGTTATATAACGCAATACCTTATATCGTTATACCATTTAACGTAATACGTTTTAAAGTTATACCATATAACGTAGTACGTTATAACGTTATAAATTTATAACGATATACACTATAACATTATACCATATAACGTTATACTATATAACGTAATATATTATAACGTTATGTTATATAACGCAATACGTTATATCGTTTTACTATATATCGGAATACGTTATAACGTTATACGACATGACATAATACGTTATAACCTTATACCATATAACGTAATACGTTATAATGATATACCATATATCGTTATACTGTATAACGTAATACGTTACAACCCTATACCATACAACGTTATGTTATATAACTTAATAAGTTATAACGTTATACCATATAGCGTAATACGTTATAACGTTATGCCATCTGACGTTATGTTATATAACGCAATACCTTATATCGTTATACTATATAACGTAATACGTTATAACGTTATACCATACAACGTTATGGTATATAACGCAATACGCTATAACGTTATACCATATAACGTTATACTATATAACGTAATGCCATATAACGTGTTACTATATAACGTAATACGTTATAACGTTATACTATATAACGTAATACGTTATAATGTATTATTATATAACGTAATACGATATAACGCAATACGATATAACGTTATAGCATATAACGTAATACGTTATAACGTTATGCCATCTAACGTTATGTTATATAACGCAATACGTTATATCGTTATACCATTTAACGTAATACGTTTTAAAGCTATGCCATATAACGTAGTACGTTATTACGTTATAAATATATAACGTTATACACTATAACATTGTACCATATAACGTTATACTATATAACGTAATATATTATAACGTTATGTTATATAACGCAATACGCTATAACGTTATACCATATATCTTTATACTATATAACCTAATACGTTATAACGTTATACCATCTAGCGCAATACGTTATAGCGTTATACCATTTAACGTTACGTTATAACGTTATACCATTTAACGTAATACGTTTTAAAGTTATACCATATAACGTAATAGGTTATAACGTTATACCATATAACGCAATATCTTATAACGTTATACCACACAACGTTATATTATATAACGCAATACGTTATAACGTTATACCATCTAGCGCAATACGTTATAGCGTTATACCATTTAACGTTACGTTATAACGTTATACCATTTAGCGTAATACGTTTTAAAGTTATACTATATAACGTAATAGGTTATAACGTTATACCATATAACGCAATATCTTATAACGTTATACCACACATCGTTATATTATATAACGCAATACGCTATATCGTTATACTATATAACGTTATACGTTATAACGTTAAACTACATAACGTAATACGTTATAATGTTATACCATATAACGTTATACTACATAACGTAATACGTTATAACGTTACACCATCTAACGTTATGTTATTTAACGCAATACGTTATATCGTTTTACTATATAACGTAATACGATATAACGCAATACGATATAACGTTATACCATATAACGTTATGGTATATAACGCTATACGTTTTAACGTTATACTATATAACGTAATACGTTATAACATTGCACTACATAACGTAATACGTTATAACGTTATACCATATAACGTTATGTTATATAACGCAATACGCTATAACATTATGCCATATATCGTTACACTATCTAACGTAATACGTTATATCGTTATACCATCTAACGCAATACGTTATATCGTTATACTATATAACGCAATACGTTATGACGTTATACCATACAACGTTATGTTATATAACGCAATACGTTATATCGTTATACTGTATAACGTAATACGTTATAGCGCTATACCATATAACGTTATGTTATATAACGCAATAAGCTATAACGTTATACCATATATCGTTATACTATATAACGTAATACGTTATAACGTTATACCTAATAGCGAAATACGCTATAACGTTATGCCATATAACGTTATACTATACAACGATATACGTTATAACATTATACCATCTAACGCAATACGTTATATCGTTATACTATATAACAAAATACGCTGTAACGTTATGCCATATAACGTTTTACTATATAACGTAATACGATATAACGCAATACGATATAACGTTATACCTTATAACGTCATGGTATATAACGCTATACGTTATAACGTTATACTATATAACGTAATACGTTATAACATTGCACTACATAACGTAATACGTTATCACGTTATACCATCTAACTTTATGTTATATAGAGCAATACGTTATATCGTTATACTATATAACCTAATACGATATAACGCAATACGATATAACGTTATACCATTTAACGTAATACGCTATAACGTTATGCCATATAACGTTATACTATATAACGTAATATATTATAACGTTATGTTATACAACGCAATACGCTAGATCGTTACACTGCATAACGTAATACGTTATAATGTTATCCCATATAACGTTCTACTATATAACGTAACACGTTATACCGTCATACCATATAACGTTATGTTATATAACGCAATACGTTATATCGTTATACCATTTAACGTAATACGCTATAACGTTATGCCATATAACGTTATACTATATAACGTAATACATTATAACGTTATGTTATATAACGCAATACGTTAGATCGTTACAGTACATAGCGTAATACGTTATAACGTTATACCATATAACGTAATACGTTATAACGTTATACCATCTAACGTTATGTTATATAACGCAATACGTTATATCGTTATACTGTATAACGTAATACGTCATAACGCTATACCATATAACGTTATGTTATATAACGCAATACGCTATAACGTTATACCATATATCGTTATACTATATAACCTAATACGTTATAACGTTATACCATATAACGTAATACGCTATAACGTTATGCCATATAACGTTATACTATATAACGTAATATATTATAACGTTATGTTATATAACGCAATACGTTAGATCGTTACACTACATAACGTAATACGTTATAACGTTATACCATTTAACGTAATACGTTTTAAAGTTATACCCTATAACGTAGTACGTCATAACGTTATAAATATATAACGTTATACACTATAACATTATACCATATAACGTTATACTATATAACGTAATACGTTATAACGTTATACCATATAACGTAATACGCTATAACGTTATGCCATATAACGTTATACTATATAACGTAATATATTATAACGTTATATTATATAACGCAATACGTTAGATCGTTACACTACATAACGTAATACGTTATAACGTTATACCATATAACGTTATATTATATAACGCAATACGCTATAACGTTGTACCATATATCGTTATAGTATACAACGTGATACGTTATAACGTTATACCATATAGCGTAATACGCTATAACGTTATGCCATATATCGTTACACTATATAACGTAATACGTTATATCGTTATACCATCTAACGCAATACGTTATATCGTTATACTATATAACAAAATACGCCGTAACGTTATGCCATATAACGTTTTACTATATAACGTAATACGATATAACGCAATACGATATAACGTTATACCATATAACGTCATGGTATATAACGCTATACGTTATAACGTTACACTATATAACGTAATACGTTATAACATTGCACTACATAACGTAATATGTTATCACGTTATACCATCTAACTTTATGTTATATAGAGCAATACGTTATATCGTTATACCATATAACGTTATACTCTATAACGTAATACGTTATAACGTTATACCATATAACGTAATACGCTATAACGTTATGCCATATAACGTTATACTATATAACGTAATATATTATAACGTTATGTTATATAACGCAATACGTTAGATCGTTACACTACATAACGTAATACGTTATAACGTTATACCATATAACGTTATGTTATATAAAGCAATACGCTATAACGTTGTACCATATATCGTTATACTATATAACGTAATACGTTATAACGTTATAGCATATAGCGTAATACGCTATAACATTATGCCATATAACGTTATACTATATAACGATATACGTTATAACATTATACCATGTAACGTAATACGTTATAACGTTATACCATATAACGTAATACGTTATAACGTTATACCATATAACGTAATACGCTATAACGTTATGCCATATAACTTTATACTATATAACGTAATACGTTATAACGTTATACTATATAACGCAATAAGTTATAACGTTATGCCATATAACGTTGTGTTATATAACGCAATACGTTATATCGTTATACTATATAACGTAACACGATATAACGCAATACGATATAACGTTATACCATATAACGTAATACGTTATAAGGTTATACCATATAATGTAATACATTATAACGTTACACCATCTAACGTTCTGTTATTTAACGCAATACGTTATATCGTTTTACTATATAACGTAATACGATATAACGCAATACGATATAACGTTATACCATATAACGTTATGGTATATAACGCTATACGTTATAACGTTATACTATATAACGTAATACGTTATAACATAGCACTACATAACGTAACACGTTATAACGTTATACCATATAACGTCATGTTATATAACGCAACACGCTATAACATTATGCCATATATCGTTACACTCTCTAACGTAATACGTTATATCGTTATACCATCTAACGTTATGTTATATAACGCAATACGTTATATTGTATAACGTTGTAACGTAATACGTTATATGACATAACGTCATATGTTATAACGTTATAACGTAATACGTTATATGGTATAACGTTATAACGTATTATGTAATATAACATAACGTCATATGTTATAACGTTATAACGTAATACGTTATACGGTATAACGTTATAACGTATTATGTAATATAACATAACGTTATATGGTATAACGTTAGAACGTAATACATTATATGGTAACACGTTATAACGTATAACGTCATATTACATAACGTTATATGGTATAACGATATAACGTAATACGTTATATGGTAACACGTTATAACGTATTACGTTATATAACATAACGTTATAACGTAATACGTTATATGGTATAAAGTTATAACGTAATACGTTATATGGTATAACGTTATAACGTAATAAGTTATATAACGTAACGTTATAACGTAATACGTTGTAGGGTATAACGTTATAACGTAATACGTTATATGGTATAAAGTTATAACGTAATACGTTATATGGTATAACGTTATAGCGTAATACGTTATATGGTATAAAGTTATAACGTAATACGTTATATGGTATAACGTTATAACGTAATAAGTTATATAACGTAACGTTATAACGTAATACGTTATATTACATAAAGTTGTATGGTGTAACGTTATGACGTAATACGTTGTATGATATAACGTTATAACGTAATACGTTATATGGTATAAAGTTATAACGTAATACGTTATATGGTATAACGTTATAACGTAATAAGTTATATAACGTAACGTTATAACGTAATACGTTATATGGTAACACGTTATAACGTATTACGTCATATAACATAACGTTATATGGTATAACGATATAACGTAATACGTTATATGGTAACACGTTATAACGTATTACGTTATATAACATAACGTTATAACGTATTACGTTATATAACATAACGTTATAACGTATTACGTTATATAACATAACGTTATAACGTATTACGTTATATAACATAACGTTATAACGTATTACGTTATATAACATAACGTTATAACGTAATACGTTATATGGTATAAAGTTATAACGTAATACGTTATATGGTATAACGTTATAACGTAATAAGTTATATAACGTAACGTTATAACGTAATTCGTTATATGGTATAACGTTGTAAAGGAATACGGTATATAACATAACGCTGTATGGTCTAACGTTATAACGTACTACGTTATATGGTATAACGTTATAACGTATTACGTCATATTACATAACGTTATATGGTATAACGATATAACGTAATACGTTATATGGTAACACGTTATAACGTATTACGTTATATAACATAACGTTATAACGTAATACGTTATATGGTATAAAGTTATAACGTAATACGTTATATGGTAACACGTTATAACGTATTACGTTATATAACATAACTTTATAACGTATTACGTTATGTAACAAAACGTTATAACGTAATACGTTGTATGGTATAAGGTTATAACGTAATACGTTATATAACATAACGTTGTATGGTATAACGATATAACGTAAGACGTTATATGGTATAAAGTTATAACGTAATACGTTATATGGTAACACGTTATAACGTACTACGTTATATAACATAACGTTACAACGTATTACGTCATATTACATAACGTTATATGGTATAACGATATAACGTAATACGTTATATGGTAATACGTTATAACGTATTACGTTATATAACATAACGTTATAACGTATTACGTCATATAACATAACGTTATATGGTATAACGATATAACGTAATACGTTATATGGTAACACGTTATAACGTATTACGTTATATAACATAACGTTATAACGTAATACGTTATATGGTATAAAGTTATAACGTAATACGTTATATGGTAACACGTTATAACGTACTACGTTATATAACATAACGTTACAACGTATTACGTCATATTACATAACGTTGTATGGTATAACGATATAACGTAAGACGTTATATGGTATAAAGTTATAACGTAATACGTTATATGGTAACACGTTATAACGTACTACGTTATATAACATAACGTTACAACGTATTACGTCATATTACATAACGTTATATGGTATAACGATATAACGTAATACGTTATATGGTAATACGTTATAACGTAATACGTTATATGGTATACAGTTATAACGTAATACGTTATATGGTAACACGTTATAACGTATTACGTTATATAACATAACGTTATAACGTACTACGTTATGTAACAAAACGTTATAACGTAATACGCTATATGGTATAAAGTTATAACGTAATACGTTATATAACATAACGTTGTATGGTATAAGGATATAACGTAATACGCTATATGGTATAACGTTCCAACGTTTTTTCTTTTTTTTTTATTTAATATTTCCTATTCACATTTTGTCCAATTTGGACATTTGGTAGAATTTTTTAGCTGCTTGATTATCATGTGGGTGGCTACCCCCAATGGGGTACCATCTTCGTGCATGTTAGAGTATATCCTTTATGAGATCTGCTGGGTGTTTCCTTTTTAATCTCCTTTCAATGAATGTGATGATCGTTTCCGGTGCCAGCCGGTTCGGGTGCGTTGCTATTCTTTCTTTGTATCTTCTTGCGAATCTGCTAATCTCTTCCTTGACCGTTGGTATTCCAAGGTCTTTCCTTATATCCTCGTTTCTAACGTACCATGGGGCGTTTACTATTGTTCTGAGTATTTTAGATTGCGTTGCCTCTAATTTGGTTATATGGCTCATTGCTGCTGTTCCCCATAGTGGTATTCCGTACGTCCAGATTGGTTTTATAATGGTTTTGTAAATTTTTAATTTGTTTTCTATACTCAGTTTAGATTTTCGACTTGTTAACCAGTACATCTGTCTCCTTGCTATCTGTATTTTGCTTATTATTGATTTAATATGTTGTTTCCATGTGAATCGTGTATCAAAGTGGAGTCCAAGGTATTTGACTTGCCTTGTTTGTATTATATGCGTGCCGTTGAGTGTAATGTTTGGTGGTATCTGTTTTCGCAGTGTGAATATAATGTGGTTGCATTTATCAGGGTTCGCTTTAATTTGTTTAACTTGAAGCCACTTTTCTATTTTTACAATATGTTCTTGTAGTAATGTGACTGCTGTTGCAGGGTTAGTGTGCCTGACTAGTACAACAGTGTCATCCGCAAATGTCAGTATTTTGCTATTGGTAGTTGTTGGTATGTTGGCCGTGTATAGTGTGTATAGAATTGGTCCCAAGACGCTTCCTTGCGGAACCCCTGCCTTGATGTCTTTAACTTGAGAGTATGTGTCTTTAATTTTTACTGAAAAAGTTCTGTTGCTTAAGTAAGATTTGATTAAATGGTATATCTGTTCTGGGAATTGTTTTCTGATTGATTGAAGTAGACTATTGTGGTTTATTTTGTCAAATGCTTTCTCGATATCCATAAAGAGGGCTGTGCAGTATTGTTTGTTTTCTAATGCTAGTATTATTTCATTTGTGAGTCTGTGCATTTGCTCTATCGTGGAGTGTTTGTTTCTGAATCCAAATTGGTGATCTGGTATTAGTTTTTCCTTCTCTATTATTGGTTTTAGGCGGGCGTAAATTATTTTTTCCAGTGTTTTGGAGAATACTGGAAGTAGTGATATTGGTCTGTACGATACTGTTTGATGTGGGTCTTTGCCTGGTTTAGGTAACATTATGATCTGTGCTAGTTTCCATAGTTTAGGATAGTATTGGATTCTTAATATTGCATTAAAGATTATTGTAATTATCCGTATCGCTTTTGGAGGAAGGTTTTTCAAGATTATACCATTGATTAGGTCAATTCCTGGTGCCTTATTATTTTTTGTTTTCTCGATTATGTTTCTAATTTCATGTGCTGTTGTTTTAGGTATTATGTAATGATTGTCAGTTGCAGTACTAGTGATTACCTCATCCTCGTCCATATGACAGTTGTGGTTGCTATTATTGATATTATGTGGTGTAAATATGTTGCTTAGGTGGTTGGAAAATTCTTCAGCTTGTTCTTCGTTGCTTCTTGCCCATGTATTATCTGCTTTTCTGATTGCTGGGACTAGTTTTATTGGCTTCTTTATTTTTTTTGTGGCTTTCCAAAGGGAGTAGTTAGAGTTCTCGTGTGCAGATAGTGACTCTATGAATTTTGTGAACTCATTGTTATTGTGTTCTTTTATTTTGTTTTTTATTTCCTTTGCAAGTTTATTTAGGTGTTTTTTGTTTTCTTTTGATCTATGTTTTTGCCATTTTGCTTTCGCTTTTCTTTTTTCTCTAATTTTTTCAAGGATGTCTGGCGGAATTATTTTTGTTGGTCTATTAGTTGATTCAGGTATGGTGGTTGCCCATGCTGCTTCCTGAATAGTTTCTGTAAGCGTTATTACTGCTTGTTCGATATGTTCGGGTGTTTTCAATGGGATGTTGCAGTTGATTTTGCTCTCAATTATTTCTTTAAATGTTTGCCATTTGGTGGTTTTATTGCATAGTGTCTCTGAATTGTTATAAATTATTGGTTTGTTTAAGTATGTAATAATTATGGGTGTATGATCGGAGCTAAGCTCGAGGCTGGGTTCTATATTTAGTTTATTTGCATTTAGTCCTTTTGTAACTGCAAAATCAAGTAGGTCAGGTATTTTGCTCAAGTCTGTCGGCCAGTAAGTCGGTCTTCCTGTGGATAAAATATTGAGGTTATTGTTTCTACTGTATTTCTCCAAGGTTCTACCTCGTGGTGTATTGATTCTTGATCCCCATAGTGTGTGCTTTGAATTATAGTCTCCCGCTGCAAAATACTTATCACCTAAATGTTGAAAGTAATCTTCCCACATTTGAGATGTAATTTTATGTCGCGGTGGTACATATACTGCTGACAGCTGTAAATAGTTGCTGCTAGTTTGTACTGTAACGGTGGTTGCTTGGATATATTCCTTACAAACCTGGCTGTGTAAATGGTGTTTAATATCGTTTCTTATTATTACTGCGGTTCCTCCGTGTGCTTTTCCTGAGGGATGCTTGGTATCATATATGGTGTAGTACGGTATTTTTAAATAGTTTTTTATAGTGAAGTGTGTTTCTGAAACAAGAAGTACATCGATATTATTGTTATACAGGAATGTTTTAGTTTCTAGGGCCCTTTGTTGTAGGCCGTTAGAGTTCCAGGCTGCTATTTTAAGCGTATCCATTTTTATTTTTTAGTTAGCGTGTTTGTAAGTAGTTGTAGCATGAGTGTGATTTGTTGCGTTTGGTGTTTAAGGACTGCGTTTTGTTCACTTATCATTTTTGCCAGGAATTCCGTGTTTTTGATGGATATCTTTAATAGTTCTTTAATTTCTGTAGCGTCGTCGATGTTAATATTCTGGTTGTGATTATCTAAAGGTGTTGACTGTTTGGCTACTTGCGCGTAGCTTCGGCTACCAAGGGTGTTGGTATTGTTATGGTTCATTACATGCTGAACGTTTGTTGATGTTTCAGTTACTGAGCTATCCTGTTGAGTGTTAGAGTTATTATATGTCCTGTTACGAAGCGGCGGAAAAAGTTTATTTTGTAGTTGCTTTCTGACTAAACAGCCTTTGTAACTAGCTGGGTGGTTTCCACCACAATTGTAGCATTTTACATCATCTATTTTTCCCATGTGTGGGCAGTTCATTGTAAGGTGTTTACCTGCGCATTTGACACACGCTGGGTTTCTATTACAATAATTTTTTGTATGCCCATATTGTTGACACCTCATACATTGCGGTATGTCTTTTTTGTGTCTGGGTGGCTCAACTGTAATTATTGTGTTTAAAATTTTCTTAACTTCAAAAATTTCCTTGTTATTATTTTTAGGTTCGAGTTCTATTAGGAATAACGGTAATGGTTGTTTAGTATCGTACCTGGTTATGTTGTTAATCGCTCTTACCTGATATCCCATTTTAGCTAGTTCCTCGCATATGTTATTTGTGTTCGTTTTTGGATGTAATCCTCTGATTACTGCTTTGTAACTTTTATCAGATTTGAGCTGATAAGTGTGATATCCGGCATTCTTTTCTTTTAGTGCATTTGTCACTTTTCTGAATATTTCTGGGGTGTTCGTTTGTACTTTTACCTGGTCAAGTTTAAGTTGTATAATGGTATAGTTTTCCTTACCTGCCGTGCTATTTAGCAGATCAATGAGGGGATCTATTATTTTAGCATCTATATAAATTGGTGGTGGTTTAGGAATGCGTGTTACTGGTTTTTCGACTGGGTTTGAATCTATCACTTCTGGTAGTGAGCTGTAAGAGTTATGTAAAGGAATTTCTTGTAGCCATTGTTGTCTTACTGTTTCTAGAGCCCTCCTAACATTTGTGTTTGAAGTCATTTTTCGTTTCTTGCCGGGAGTTACAGTCTTCCAGCTTTCTTTCTGATGTGGTAGACCATTGCTGATTTTATTCTTATCGTCATTATTTTGTGTAATTTCTACATCCATTTGTATTTCATTTACAACTGAGCAATCTTGAACTTCGCTTGTTTGTTTGTTTAGGTTTGTTTTATCTAAAGCACTGTTTATAGAAAATGATTCGCCACTGTTTAGGATTTTTATTGGTGGTATTTTACGTATGTTTTCCATCATTTATCGAATGGTCATGTTATAGTCACTGTGTTTTCCCACTTGTCTCACTTACGGAAGCACTGATTCAGACGACCGTATAGCTCGACTGCTCGGGCAGAACTCACGTTTCAACGTTATAACGTATTACGTTATATAACATAACGTTATATGGTATAACGTTATAACGTATTACGATATATTACATAACGTTGTATGGTGTAACGTTATGACGTAATACGTTGTATGGTATAACGTTATAACGTAATACGTTATATGGTAACACGTTATAACGTATTACGTTATATAACATAACGTTATAACGTATTACGTTATATAACATAACGTTACGTGGTATAACGTTATAACGTATTACGTTATATAACATAACGTTATATGGTATAACGATATAACGTAATACGATATATGGTAACATGTTATAACGTATTATGTTATATAATATAACGTTACAAAGTGTTACGCCGCGCGACCCTCTACCTAGACCAGGTCATACACCGCGGGCCAGACGGACGCCAGATGTCCATTCATCCTTACGGCGGACCCCCATTAAGCATAAGGGCCCATCATAAATCCCAGTAATTTGCAGGCTAAGGTCCTTCAGACCCGACAAATAGCCTTTTTAAAGCATTTTATAACGCCTATTGTTTATTACGGCTCGACAAGGGAAAGTTAGTTTTTCCCACTTGCGATGCTTCCTACTAACAACCTTCTATCGAAGGCAGTTAAGACCTTCCTAATACAACCAGCAACAATGCATATTACCCTCACTTTCCTGCCCCAGCTTTCCTCCAACATAGCATCGTCGCTGTGCCTCACTCTTCCTACTACATCAAGCGGGTCAGGACATTCACTCTTCCTAAGACATCACGCGGGTCAGGACGTCTACTGCTCCTATGACTTCAGGAGAGTCAACTACCAAGTCTAAATTTAACCCATAACGTCTACGCCTAAACTCTTTTCCTCTAGTGCTACGTCCACTAAGATCCTAAGTCCCATTCTAAGAGCCTTGCTCTATCGTGTATATTCAGACTCCTTCGGGAGACAAGTTGTGATCTGCGATTTATACGGACTCAACATTGTAAAATAAGTGTTGAAAATATAGAACTTATAATTCTGTGAACCACAGTGTTATAATCATTGAATCACCCCTATTATCCTAAACGAAATCAGGGGATCGATCAATTCGTGGTGTCGATTGCTATAATCGTAGCGGGAATTTACGACTCCCGTTGACGTCTCTCCTCGCGATTGCGTCTCCCCGCGATTGGTCGAAAATACATGGTCCTTCGAGCCGGATACGGATTTGTGAAAAGTGCACTTAGCAGTGACCGTACAGCGCCACGTGAATCCAGCAATCCAGCCGCGGAAGCGTTATCATCGCAACGAAGCCAGTGACCGCAGGAGCGTCACCTTCGACGAGGCATAACCCATTGGCCGAGGAACGCAAGCACGCAACCTCCCGTCGCCGCTGGACAATAAAACCTTCAACCACTTTAGTCGCACTGCAACGAGTAACCGATTTTCGGACCAACGTCCGGGTAAGATCGCTTATTGTAATCACATAAAAATGGCCAACGCTGAACGGATCAGCATCCTGCGGCGTAGACGAAGCGTCTTGATCGGCCGCATAACCCAAGCAAAGCATCAGCTCGACAAGTACGAAGAAGACGGACAGGAAAGCGTGGACTTCCTGAACGCTTGCCTCAACTCGGTCAAGGAGGTTTGGGCGAAAATACTTGCGGTACAAGATGAATTAGACGGGTTAGACGAGGGAGAAGCTGAGCGTATATTCCCTGTAATGGACGATCATGTTCGACTTGAGGCCAGACTAATGGGTCTCAAGCAAGCACATACCTCCTCCAAGGTGAAGCTCCCACAACACGAGTCCGTCAACGAGCCCGGACCGATTTCGCTTAAACTGCCGGAAATCCCCCGGACTACAGTCAGCGGTGTCCTGTATAATCACGTCCAAGGAAGTAACACTGACATAATTAAACCCAGCAACGCTATTCAAACTCCGACGATGGAGAAGATCGCGTCGCGTCGAAAGTCGATTCCGTCGCATGACATGCGAAGCTCATCGCGTGACACTCACAACGTGTCACCCACCCGCCACCCGACGAAAACCTCGTTCACATCATTAGCATTGCAACAATCTGATTCAACGCCATCAAGCGCCTTGAATCAGACAATCGCTCAAGACTCTCTGGATCAACCGAAGGCTGAAATCTTACCAGACGACATACCGTCTCCTACTACACTATCGCCGAAATGGGCCCCATCGACGAGTAGCCTGAAACAAAACACTACACTCGTCGATTTCAGTGCAGCCTACAAGGCGGATCATTTAATTAATTTAGATGGTTTTCAGAACAACCCATCGGATGTCAACACCTGTCCACAAATGCCACAAGGCGCTACATCGGACAAGTCGTTGAGCACCATCGACTTCCTGGAGAGCTTGATCGGGCAATATCAACAGTCGAAGCGAGAAGGTCAAGGGAAGGCGCTATATTGTCAAGGGTCTGGTGTTTCCGACCCACCATGCAAGGAACGCATCGGGGACGGTCATGCCCCACTAGAAGCTTCCAAAACAATCGCGACGGAGGACTCCGACGGCAATACAAGGTGCAACGTTCCGCTGATTGAGCGTGGAAGCACAAGCACCAGCAAAACAACTCAATCTGGACAGATCATCGGGGGGAGCTCAATTTCCCAATCACCTACAAAACTCCGCGTCGTGTTGAACGAGTCAGCACCAAGCTACACCGGAGTTCGATTCAACGACACTTCCTGGGTCGAGATGTTTAACGATACTTCCAGAAGCAAGATCCAAGACACTTCCGGGGTCGTGAACTTCAATTGGAAATCGCTCGGCAACGACGAGGAAGAAGGCGATCGAGACTACGAAGGAGACAACGTGCACACAAGGCAACGGCCCTTCGTACGCATCGCCAAGTCCACCCTGGGGACAACAGCTCATGTGGAGACGAGCATCTTGGACCGAGATGCAGAACCGTCCCATTCCAGATCCGAACCTAATCAAACGGAAGGTAAGAAGTCTCCGATTTTGTCTTTAGCGGATAATTGGACCACGCCGGCCCAACCAACAAGCATCATCAAGAAGGCGCGATACGGATGGATCAGCGGGGGGAGACCTGCCCCCCAATCAACCGTAGACCTCATTCACGTCTTCATTGCGCAACCACATACGGACTTCACATGTCGTTGTGAAATCGGCAAGATGTACAAGGACACCTCCTGGGACGAAGATTTCCATGATACCTCATGGGCCGAGCTGTTTCACGATACTTCCTGGTTCGTGAACTTCAAATGTAAAACATCTCGGCAACGCCGAAGACCACGGCGATCCAAAACGCAGGGAAGACAATATATCCTCAACGCATCGGCTTTTCGACCATATCCTCGAATTCACCCTGGCGACAACGGCATCACCCAGACGGCTGCCGTTCATACGGCAAGAAGCATCCTGGAACGAGGTGCTACACAGCTCGTCCTACCATCGAGCCAACCCGATCCAGCAAAATACGGACAGTCACCAATCAACAAGGAGTTAGACGGCAGCTCCCATCAACTCTATCGTCACAGAAATTTTGATCGGTACCCTCTCAACGGGCGGAGAATGTTACGCCGCGCGACCCTCTACCTAGACCAGGTCATACACCGCGGGCCAGACGGACGCCAGATGTCCATTCATCCTTACGGCGGACCCCCATTAAGCATAAGGGCCCATCATAAATCCCAGTAATTTGCAGGCTAAGGTCCTTCAGACCCGACAAATAGCCTTTTTTAAAGCATTTTATAACGCCTACTGTTTATTACGGCTCGACAAGGGAAAGTTAGTTTTTCCCACTTGCGATGCTTCCTACTAACAACCTTCTATCGAAGGCAGTTAAGACCTTCCTAATACAACCAGCAACAATGCATATTACCCTCACTTTCCTGCCCCAGCTTTCCTCCAACATAGCATCGTCGCTGTGCCTCACTCTTCCTACTACATCAAGCGGGTCAGGACATTCACTCTTCCTAAGACATCACGCGGGTCAGGACGTCTACTGCTCCTATGACTTCAGGAGAGTCAACTACCAAGTCTAAATCTAACCCACAACGTCTACGCCTAAACTCTTTTCCTCTAGTGCTACGTCCACTAAGATCCTAAGTCCCATTCTAAGAGCCTTGCTCTATCGTGTATATTCAGACTCCTTCGGGAGACAAGTTGTGATCTGCGATTTATACCGACTCAACAGTGTAAAATAAGTGTTGAAAATATAGAACTTATAATTCTGTGAACCACAGTGTTATAATCATTGAATCACCCCTATTATCCTAAACGAAATCAGGGGATCGATCAATTCGTGGTGTCGATTGCTATAATCGTAGCGGGAATTTACGACTCCCGTTGACGTCTCTCCTCGCGATTGCGTCTCCCCGCGATTGGTCGAAAATACACAAAGTATTACGTTATATGGTATAACGTTATAACGTAATATGTTATATGGTATAACGTTATACGTAATAAGTTATGTAACATAACGTTATAACGTAATACGTTATATGATATAACGTTATAACGTAATGCGTTATATAACACAACGTTGTATGGTGTAACATTATAACGTAATACGTTTTATGGCATAACGTTATAACGTAATACGTTATATGGTATAACGTTATAACGTAATGCGTTATATGGAACCACGTTATAACGTATTACGTTATACAACATAACGTTATAACGTATTACGTTATATAACATAACGTTATAACGTATTACGTTATATAACATAAAGTTATATGGTATAACGTTCTAACGTAATTCGTTATGTGGTAACACGTTATAACGAATTACGTTATATAACATAAGGTTGTATGGTGTAACGTTATAATGTACTGCGTTATATGGTACCACGTTATAACGTATTACGTTATATAACATACCGTTATAACGTATTACGTTATATAACACAACGTTATAAGGTATTACGTTATATGGTATAACGTTATAACATAATACGTTATATGGTATAACGTTAAACGTAATAAGTGATATAACATAACGTCAGAACGTAACACGTTATATGGTATAACGTTGTAATGGAATACGGTATATAACATAACGTTGTATGGTATAACGTTGTAACGTAATACGTTATATAACATAACGCTATAACGTATTACGTTATATAACATATCGTTATATAACATAACTTTGTAACGTATTACGTTATATAACATATCGTTATATAACATAACGTTATAACGTATTACGTTATATAACATAACGTTATAACGTATTACGTTATATAACATAACGTTATAACGTATTACGTTATATGGTATAACGTTATAACGTAATACGTTATATGGTATAACGTTATAACGTAATACGATATATGGTATAGCGTTATAACGTATTACGTTATATAACATAACGTTATAACGTATTACGTTATATGGTATAACGTTATAACGTAATACGTTATATGGTAACACGTTATAACTTATTACGTTATATAACATATGGTTATATAACATAACGTTATAACGTATTACGTTATATAACATACCGTTATATGGTATAACGTTATAACGTAATATGTTATATGGTATAACGTTATAACGTATTACGTTACACGGTAACACATTATAACGCACTACGTTATATAACATAACGTTATAACGTATTACGTTATATGGTATAAGGTTATAACGTAATACGTTATATGGTATAACGTTATAACGTAATACGATATATGGTATAACGTTATAACGTAATATGTTATATGGTATAACGTTATAACGTATTACGTTACATGGTAAAACGTTATAACGTATTACGTAATATAACATAACGTTATAACGTATTAAGTTATATATCATAACGTCATAACGTAATACGTTATGTGGTATAACGTTATAACGTAATACGTTATATAGTATAACGTTATAACGTAACACGTTATATGGTATAACGTTGTAATGGAATACGGTATATAACATAACGTTGTATGGTATAACGTTATAGCGTAATACGTTATATAACATAACGCTATAACGTATTAAGTTATATAACATAACGTTATAACGTAATGCGTTATATGGTATAACGTTATAACGTAATACGTTATATAACACAACGATGTATGGTGTAACGTTATAACGTAATGCGTTATATGGTATAACGTTATAACGTAATACGTTATATTGCATATCGTTATAACGTAACACGTTATATAACATAACGTTGTCATGTGTATCATTATAACGTAATACGTTATATGGTATAACGTTATAACATAATACGTTATATAACATAACGTTGTATGGTGTAACGTTATTACGTAATGCGTTATATGGTATAACGTTATAACGTAACACGTTATGTGGTATAACGTTGTAATGGAATACGTTATATAACAAAACGTTATATGGTATAACGATATATGGTGTAACGTTATAACGTACTACGTTATATGGTATAACGTTATGACGTATTACGTTATATACTTTAACGTTATAACGTATTACGTTATATGGTATAACGTTATAACATATTACGTTATATGGTATAACGATATATGGTGTAACGTTATAACGTAATACGTTATATAGTATAACGTTATGACGTATTACGTTATATACTTTAGCGTTATAACGTGTTATGTTATATGGTATAACGTTATGACGTATTACGTTATATACTTTAACGTTATAACATATTACGTTATGTCGTAAAACGTTATGACGTATTACGTTATATGGTATAACGTTATAACGTAATACGTTATACGGTATAACGTTATAACGTATTATGTAATATAACATAACGTCATATGTTATAACGCTATAACGTAATACGTTGTATGGTATAACGTTATAACGTATTATGTAATATTACATAACGTTATATGGTATAACGTTATAACGCCATGAGTTATATGGTATAACGTTATATCGTATTGGGTTGTATAAAATAACACTATATGGTATAACGTTTTAACGTATTGCGCTATATGGTATAACGTTATGACATATTACGTTATATAATACAACGTTATATGCTATAACTTTATATTGTATTACGTTATATAGTATAACGTTATATGGTAAAACGTTATAAAGAATTACGTTATATGGTATAACGTCATAACGTATTGCGTTATATAACGTGACGTTATATGGAATAACGTTATAACGTATTACGTTATATGGTATAACGTTATAACGTATTGCGTTATATAGCATAACATTATACAGTATAACGTTATAACGTATTGCGCTAGATGGTATAACGTTATATGGTATAACGTTATAACGTATTACGTTATATGTCATAACGTTATAACGCAATACGTTATATAACATAACGTTGTATGGTATAACGTTATAACGTATTACGTTATATGTCATAACGTTATAACGTATTACGTTATATAACATATCGTTATATAACATAACGTTATAACGTATTACGTTATGTAACATAACGTTATAACGAAATACGTTATATGGTATAACGTTGTAACGTAATACGTTATATAACATACCGTTATATAGTATAACGATATAACGTAATACGTTATACGGTATGTTATAACGTATTACGTAATATAACATAACGTTATACGGTATAACGATATAACGTAATACGTTACATGGTACAACGTTATAACGTATTACGTAGAATAACATAACGTTATATGGTATAACGTTATAACGTAATACGTTATATGGTAACACTTTATAACGTACTACGTTATGTAACATAACGCTATAACGTATTACGTTATATAACATAACGTTATAACGTATTACGTTATATAACATAACGTTATAACGTATTTCGTTATATAACATAACGTTATATGATATAACGTTTTAACGCAATACGTCATACGGTAACACGTTATAACGTATTACGTTATATAACATAACGTTATAACGTATTAGGTTATATAACATAACGTTATAACGTATTACGTTATATAACATAACGTTATAACGTATTACGTTATACAACATAACGTTATAACGTAATACGTTATATGGTATAACGTTATAACATATTACGTTATATGGTATAACGATATATGGTGTAACGTTATAACGTAATACGTTATATAGTATAACGTTATGACGTATTACGTTATATACTTTAGCGTTATAACGTGTTATGTTATATGGTATAACGTTATGACGTATTACGTTATATACTTTAACGTTATAACATATTACGTTATGTCGTAAAACGTTATGACGTATTACGTTATATGGTATAACGTTATAACGTAATACGTTATACGGTATAACGTTATAACGTATTATGTAATATAACATAACGTCATATGTTATAACGCTATAACGTAATACGTTATATGGTATAACGTTATAACGTATTATGTAATATTACATAACGTTATATGGTATAACGTTATAACGCCATGAGTTATATGGTATAACGTTATATCGTATTGGGTTGTATAAAATAACACTATATGGTATAACGTTTTAACGTATTGCGCTATATGGTATAACGTTATGACATATTACGTTATATAATACAACGTTATATGCTATAACTTTATATTGTATTACGTTATATAGTATAACGTTATATGGTAAAACGTTATAAAGAATTACGTTATATGGTATAACGTCATAACGTATTGCGTTATATAACGTGACGTTATATGGAATAACGTTATAACGTATTACGTTATATGGTATAACGTTATAACGTATTGCGTTATATAGCATAACATTATACAGTATAACGTTATAACGTATTGCGCTAGATGGTATAACGTTATATGGTATAACGTTATAACGTATTACGTTATATGTCATAACGTTATAACGCAATACGTTATATAACATAACGTTGTATGGTATAACGTTATAACGTATTACGTTATATGTCATAACGTTATAACGTATTACGTTATATAACATATCGTTATATAACATAACGTTATAACGTATTACGTTATGTAACATAACGTTATAACGAAATACGTTATATGGTATAACGTCGTAACGTAATACGTTATATAACATACCGTAATATAGTATAACGATATAACGTAATACGTTATACGGTATGTTATAACGTATTACGTAATATAACATAACGTTATACGGTATAACGATATAACGTAATACGTTACATGGTACAACGTTATAACGTATTACGTAGAATAACATAACGTTATATGGTATAACGTTATAACGTAATACGTTATATGGTAACACTGTATAACGTACTACGTTATGTAACATAACGCTATAACGTATTACGTTATATAACATAACGTTATAACGTATTACGTTATATAACATAACGTTATAACGTATTTCGTTATATAACATAACGTTATATGATATAACGTTTTAACGCAATACGTCATACGGTAACACGTTATAACGTATTACGTTATATAACATAACGTTATAACGTATTAGGTTATATAACATAACGTTATAACGTATTACGTTATATAACATAACGTTATAACGTATTACGTTATACAACATAACGTTATAACGTAATACGTTATATGGTATAACGTTATAACGTAATACGTTATATGACATAACGTTATATGGTATAACGTTACAACGTAATACATTATATGGTAACACGTTATAACGTATAACGTTATATAACATAACGTTATAACGTATTACGTTATATAACATATCGTTATATAACATAACGTTATAACGTATTACGTTATATAACATAACGTTATAACGTATTACGTTATATAACATACCGTTATATAACATAACGTTATAACGTATTACGTTATATAACATAACGTTATAACGTATTACGTTATACAACATAACGTTATAACGTAATACGTTATATGGTATAACGTTATAACGTAATACGTTATATGACATAACGTTATATGGTATAACGTTACAACGTAATACGTTATATGGTAACACGTTATAACGTATAACGTTATATAACATAAAGTTATAACGTATTACGTTATATAGCATAACGTTATAACGTATTACGTTACATAACATAACGTTATAACGTAATACGTTATAACGTAATACGTTATATGGTATAACGTTATAACGTATTATGTAATATTACATAACGTTATATGGTATAACGTTATAACGTAATACATGATATGGTAACACGTTATAACGTATAACGTTATATAACATAACGTTATAACGTATTACGTTATATAACATAACGTTATAACGTAATACGTTGCATGGTATAACGTTATAGCGTAATACGTTATATGGTAACATCTTATAACATACCACGTTATATAACATAACGTTATAGCGTATTACGTTATATAACATATCGATATACGGTATAACGTTATAACGTAATACGTTATATGGTAACACGTTATAACGTATTACGTTATATAACATAACGTTATAACGTATTACGTTATATAACATAACGATATACGTTATAACGTTATAACGTAATATATTATATGGTAACACGCTATAACGTATAACGTTATGTAACATAACGTTATAACGTATTACCTTATATCACATAACGTTATAACGTAATACGTTGTATGGTGTAACATTATAACGTAATACGTTATACGGTAACACGTTATAACTTATTACGTTATATAACATAACGTTATAACGTATTACGTTATATAACATATCATTATATAACATAACGTTATAAAGTATTATGTTATATAACATAACGTTATACCGTAATACGTTATATTGTATAACGTTGTAACGTATAAGTTATATGACATAACGTCATATGTTATAACGTTATAACGTAGTTCGTTATATGGTATAACGTTATAACGTATTATGTAATATAACATAACGTTATAACGCAATACGTTATATAACATAACGTTGTATGGTATAACGTTATAACGTAATACGTTATATAACATAACGTTATATGCTATAACGTTATAACGTATTACGTCATATAACATAACGATATACGGTATAACGTTATAACGTAATACATTATATGGTAACACGTTATAACGTATTACGTTATATAGCATAACGTTATAACGTATTACGTTACATAACATAACGTTATAACGTATTACGTTACATAACATAACGTTATAACGTAATACGTTATATGGTATAACGTTATAACGAAATACGTTATATGGTATAACGTTGTAACGTAATACGTTATATGGTATAACGTTATAACGAAATACGTTATATGGTATAACGTTGTAACGTAATACGTTATATAACATACCGTTATATAGTATAACGATATAACGTAATACGTTATACGGTATGTTATAACGTATTACGTAATATAACATAACGTTATATGGTATAACGATATAACGTAATACGTTACATGGTACAACGTTATAACGTATTACGTAATATAACATAACGTTATATGGTATAACGTTATAACGTAATACGTTATATGGTAACACTTTATAACGTACTACGTTATGTAACATAACGCTATAACGTATTACGTTATATAACATAACGTTATAACGTATTACGTTATATAACATAACGTTATATGGTATAACGATATAACGTAATATGTTATATGGTATAACGTTCTAACGTATTACGTAATATAACATAACGTTATATGGTATAACGTTATAACGTAATAC
Organism: Bombus hypnorum; assembly: GCA_911387925.2. Classification (NCBI taxonomy): domain Eukaryota; kingdom Metazoa; phylum Arthropoda; class Insecta; order Hymenoptera; family Apidae; genus Bombus; species Bombus hypnorum. The sequence goes on from OU427031.1 coordinate 10,864,174, forward strand.
ATTATATGGTAACACTTTATAACGTATAACGTTATATAACATAACGTTATAACGTATTACGTTATATAACATAACGTTATAACGCAATACGTTATATGGTATAACGTTGTAACGTAATACGTTATATAACATACCGTTATATGGTATAACGATATAACGTAATATGTTATATGGTATAAAGTTCTAACGTATTACGTAATATAACATAACGTTATATGGTATAACGTTATAACGTAATACGTTACATGGTACAACGTTATAACGTATTACGTAATATAACATAACGTTATATGGTATAACGTTATAACGTAATACGTTATATGGTAACACTTTATAACGCACTACGTTATGTAACATAACGTTATAACGTATTACGTTATATAACATAACGTTATAACGTAATACGTTGTATGGTATAACGTTATAACGTATTATGTAATATAACATAACGTCATATGTTATAATGTTATAACGTAATACGTTATATGGTATAACGTTATAACGTATTATGTAATATTACATAACGTTATATGGTATAACGTTATAACGTAATACATGATATGGTAACACGTTATAACGTATAACGTTATATAACATAACGTTATAACGTATTACGTTATATAACATAACGTTATAACGTATTACGCTATATAACATAACGTTATAACGTAATACGTTATATGGTATAAGGTTATAACGTATTATGTAATATAACATAACGTCATATGTTATAACGTTATAACGTAATACGTTATATGGTATAACGTTATAACGTATTATGTAATATTACATAACGTTATATGGTATAACGTTATAACGTAATACATGATATGGTAACACGTTATAATGTATAACGTTATATAACATAACGTTATAACGTATTACGTTATATAACATAACGTTATAACGTATTACGCTATATAACATAACGTTATAACGTAATACGTTATATGGTATAAGGTTATAACGTATTATGTAATATAACATAACGTCATATGTTATAACGTTATAACGTAATACGTTATATGGTATAACGTTATAACGTATTATGTAATATTACATAACGTTATACGGTATAACGTTATAACGTAATACATGATATGGTAACACGTTATAACGTATAACGTTATATAACATAACGTTATAACGTATTACGTTATATAACATAACGTTATAACGTAATACGTTGCATGGTATAACGTTATAGCGTAATACGTTATATGGTAACATCTTATAACATACCACGTTATATAACATAACGTAATAGCGTATTACGTTATATAACATATCGATATACGGTATAACGTAATAACGTAATACGTTATATGGTAACACGTTATAACGTATTACGTTATATAACATAACGTTATAACGTATTACGTTATATAACATAACGATATACGTTATAACGTTATAACGTAATATATTATATGGTAACACGCTATAACGTATAACGTTATGTAACATAACGTTATAACGTATTACCTTATATAACATAACGTTATAACGTAATACGTTGTATGGTGTAACATTATAACGTAATGCGTTATATGGTATAACGTTATAACGTATTACGTTATATGTCATAACGTTATAACGCAATACGTTATATAACATAACGTTATAACGTATTACGTTATATAACATATCATTATATAACATAACGTTATAAAGTATTATGTTATATAACATAACGTTATAGCGTAATACGTTATATTGTATAACGTTGTAACGTATAAGTTATATGACATAACGTCATATGTTATAACGTTATAACGTAGTTCGTTATATGGTATAACGTTATAACGTATTATGTAATATAACATAACGTTATATGGTATAACGTTATAACGTAATACATTATATGGTAACACGTTATAACGTATAACGTTATATAACATAACGTTATAACGTATTACGCTATATAACATAACGTTATAACGTAATACGTTGTAGGGTATAACGTTATAACGTAATGCGTTATATGGTATAACGTTATAACGTATTACGTTATATGTCATAACGTTATAACGCAATACGTTATATAACATAACGTTGTATGGTATAACGTTATAACGAAATACGTTATATAACATAACGTTATATGCTATAACGTTATAACGTATTACGTCATATAACATAACGTTGTAACGTAATACGTTATATTGTATAACGTTATTACGTAATACGTTATATGGTAACACGTTATAACTTATAACGTTATATAACATAACGTTATAACGTATTACGTTATATAACATAACGATATACGGTATAACTTTATGACGTAATACATTATATGGTAACACGTTATAACGTATAACGTTATATAACATAACGTTATATGGTATAACGTTTTAACGCAATACGTCATACGGTAACACGTTATAACGTATTACGTTATATAACATAACGTTATAACGTATTATGTTATATAACATAACGTTATAACGTATTACGTCATATAACATAACGATATACGGTATAACTTTATGACGTAATACATTATATGGTATAACGTTATAACGTAATAAGTTATATGACATAACGATATAACGTATCACGTTATATAACATAACGTTATAACGTTATACCGTATATCGTTATGTTATATAACGTAATACGTTATAACGTTATGTTATATAACGTAATACGTTGTATGGTCTAACGTTATAACGTAATACGTTATACGGTAACACGTTATAACTTATTACGTTATATAACATAACGTTATAACGTATTACGTTATATAACATATCGTTATATAACATAACGTTATAACGTAATACGTTATAGTGCATAAAGTTGTAACGTAATACGTTATATTCCATAACGTCATATGTTATAATATTATAACGTAATACGTTATATGGTATAACGTTATAACGTATTATGTAACATAACATAACGTCATATGTTATAACGTTATAACGTAATACGTTATATGGTATAACGTTATAACGTAATGCGTTACATGGTACAACGTTATAACGTATTACGTAATATAACATAACGCTATATGGTATAACGTTATAACGTAATACGTTATATGGTAACACTTTATAACGTACTACGTTACGTAACCCAACGCTATAACGTACTACGTTATATAACATAACGTTATAACGTATTACGTTATATAACATAACGTTATAACGTATTACGTTATATAACATAAGGTTATAACGTAATACGTTGTATGGTATAACGTTATAACGTAATGCGTTATATGGTAACACGTTATAACTTATTACGTTATATAACATAACGTTATAACGTGATACGTTGTAGGGTATAACGTTATAACGTAATACGTTATATGGTATAACGATATAACGTATTACGTTATATGTCATAACGTTATAACGCAATACGTTATATAACATAACGTTGTATGGTATAACGTTATAACGTAATACGTTGTATAACATAACGTTATAACGTAATACGTTATATTGTATAACGTTGTAACGTAATACGTTATATGACATAACGTCATATGTTATAACGATATAACGTTATTCGTTATATGGTATAACGTTATAACGAATTATGTAATATAACATAACGTCATATGTTATAACGTTATAACGTAATACGTTATATGGTATAACGTTATAACGTATTATGTAATATAACATAACGTTATATGGTATAACGTTATAACGTATTACGTTATATAACATAACGTTATAACGTAATACGTTGCAGGGTATAATGTTATAACGCAATACGTTGCAGTTTATAACGTTATAACGCAATACGTTATATAACATAACGTTGTATGTTATAACGTTATAACGTAATACGTTATATAACATAACGTTGTATGGTATAACGTTATATCGTAATACGTTATATAACATAACGTTATAACGTATTACGTTATATAACATAACGATATACGTTATAACGTTATAACGTAATATATTATATGGTAACACGCTATAACGTATAACGTTATGTAACATAACGTTATAACGTATTACCTTATATAACATAACGTTATAACGTAATACGCTGTATGGTGTAACATTATAACGTAATACGTTATACGGTAACACGTTATAACTTATTACGTTATATAACATAACGTTATAACGTATTACGTTATATAACATATCATTATATAACATAACGTTATAAAGTATTATGTTATATAACATAACGTTATAGCGTAATACGTTATATTGTATAACGTTGTAACGTATAAGTTATATGACATAAAGTCATATGTTATAACGTTATAACGTAGTTCGTTATATCGTATAACGTTATAACGTATTATGTAATATAACATAACGTTATATGGTATAACGTTATAACGTATTACGTTATATGTCATAACGTTATAACGCAATACGTTATATAACATAACGTTGTATGGTATAACGTTATAACGTAATACGTTATATAACATAACGTTATATGCTATAACGTTATAACGTATTACGTCATATAACATAACGATATACGGTATAACGTTATCACGTAATACATTATATGGTAACACGTTATAACGTATAACGTTATATAACATAACGTTATAACGTATTACGTTATATAACATATCGTTCTATAACATAACGTTATAACGTATTACGTTATATAACATAACGTTATATGGTATAACGTTTTAACGCAATACGTCATACGGTAACACGTTATAACTTATTACGTTATATAACATAACGTTATAACGTATTACGTTATATAACATAACGTTATAACGTATTACGTTACATAACATAACGTTATAACGTATTTCGTTATATAACATAACGTTATATAGTATAACGATATAACGTAATACGTTATACGGTATGTTATGACGTATTACGTAATATAACATAACGTTATATGGTATAACGATATAACGTAATACGTTACATGGTACAACGTTATAACGTATTACGTAATATAACATAACGTTATATGGTATAACGTTATAACGTAATACGTTATATGGTAACACTTTATAACGTACTACGTTATGTAACATAACGCTATAACGTATTACGTTATATAACATAACGTTATAACGTATTACGTTATATAGCATAACGTTATAACGTATTTCGTTATATAACATAACGTTATCTGGTATAACGTTTTAACGCAATACGTCATAAGGTAACACGTTATAACGTATTACGTTATATAACATAACGTTATAACGTATTATGTTATATAACATAACGTTATAACGTATTACGTTATATAACATAACGTTATAACGTATTACGTTATACAACATAACGTTATAACGTAATACGTTATATGGTATAACGTTATAACGTAATACGTTATATGACATAACGTTATATGGTATAACGTTACAACGTAATACGTTATATGGTAACACGTTATAACGTATAACGTTATATAACATAAAGTTATAACGTATTACGTTATATAGCATAACGTTATAACGTATTACGTTACATAACATAACGTTATAACGTAATACGTTATATGGTATAACGTTATTACGTAATACGTTATATGGTAACACGTTATAACGTATTACGTTATATAACATAACGTTATAACGTATTACGTTATATAACATAACGATATACGGTATAACGTTATAACGTTATGGTATATAACGTGATACGTTATATCGTTATGTTATATAACGATATGTTATATAACGTAATACGTTATAACGTTATGTTATATAACGTAATACGTTGTATGGTCTAACGTTATAACGTAATACGTTATACGGTAACACGTTATAACTTATTACGTTATATATCATAACGTTATAACGTATTACGTTATATAACATATCGTTATATAACATAACGATATAACGTATCACGTTATATAACATAACGTTATAACGTAATACGTTATATTGTATAACGTTGTAACGTAATACGTTATATGACATAACGTCATATGTTATAACGTTATAACGTAATACGTTATATGGTATAACGTTATACGTTATATGGTATAAAGTTATAACGTATTATGTAATATAACATAACGTTATATGGTATAACGTTATAACGTTTTACGTTATATAACATAACGTTATAACGTAATACGTTGCAGGGTATAATGTTATAACGCAATACGTTGCAGGGTATAACGTTATAACGCAATACGTTATATAACATAACGTTGTATGTTATAACGTTATAACGTAATACGTTATATAACATAACGTTGTATGGTACAACGTTATATCGTAATACGTTATATAACATAACGTTATATGGTATAACGTTATAACGTATTACGTTGTATAACGTATTACGTTATATAACATAACGTTATAACGTAATACGTTATAGTGTATAACGTTATAACGTAATACGTTATACGGTAACACGTTATAACGTATTACGTTATATAACATAACGTTATAATGTATTGCGTTATATAACATAACGTTATAACGTAATACGTTATACGGTATAACGTTATAACGTATTATGTAATATAACATAACGTCATATGTTATAACGCTATAACGTAATACGTTATATGGTATAACGTTATAACGTATTATGTAATATTACATAACGTTATATGGTATAACGTTATAACGTAATACATGATATAGTAACACGTTATAACGTATAACGTTATATAACATAACCTTATAACGTATTACGTTATATAACATAACGTTATAACGTAATACGTTATATGGTATAACGTTATAACGTAATACGTTATATGACATAACGTTATATGGTATAACGTTCCAACGTAATACGTTATATGGTAACACGTTATAACGTATAGCGTTATACAACATAAAGTTATAACGTATTACGTTATATAGCATAACGTTATAACGTATTACGTTACATAACATAACGTTATATGGTATGACGATATAACGTAATACGTTATATAACATAACGTTATATGGTGTAACGTTATAACCTATTACGGTATATAACATAACGTTATATGGTATAACGTTATAACGTTTTACGTCATATAACATAACGTTATATGGTATGACGATATAACGTAATACGTTATATGGTAACACTTTATAACGTATTACGTTATATAACACAACGTTATAACATATTACGTTATATAAAAGAACGTTATAACGTAATACTTTATATGGTATAAAGTTATAACATAATACGTTATATGGTATAACGTTATAACGTAATAAGTTATATAACGTAGCGTTATAACGTAATTCGTTATATGGTACAACATTGTATAGGAATACGGTATATAACATAACGTTGTATGGTATAACGCTATAACGTAATACGTTATATGGTAACACGTTATAACGTAATACGTCATATAACATAACGTTATATGGTATAACGATATAACGTAAAACGTTATATGGTAACACGTTATAACGTATTACGTTATATAACATAACGTTATAACGTATTACGTTATATACCATAACGTTATAACGTAATACGTTATATGGTATAAAGTTATAACGTAATACGTTATATGGTATAACGTTATAACGTAATAAGTTATATAACGTAGCGTTATAACGTAATTCGTTATATGGTACAACGTTGTATAGGAATACGGTATATAACATAACGTTGTATGGTATAACGTTATAACGTACTACGTTACATGGTATAACGTTATAACGAATTACGTCATATAACATAACGTTATATGGTCTAACGCTATAACGTAATACGTTATATGGTAACACGTTATAACGTCTTACGTCATATAACATAACGTTATATGGCATAACGATATAACGTAATACTTTATATGGTAACACGTTATAACGTATTGCGTTATATAACATAACGTTATAACGTGTTACGTTATATAACATAACGTTATAACGTATTACGTTATATAACATAACGTTATATGGTCTAACGTTATAACGTAATACGTTATATGGTATAAAGTTATAACATAATACGTTATATGGTATAACGTTATAACGGAATAAGTTATATAACGTAACGTTATAACGTAATTCGTTATATGGTATAACGTTGTAAAGGAATACGGTATATAACATAACGTTGTATGGTATAACGCTATAACGTAATACGTTACATGGTAACACGTTATAACGTATTACGTCATATAACATAACGTTATATGGTATAAGGATATAACGTAATACGTTATATGGTAACACGTTATAACGTATTACGTTATATAACATTGTTACGTCCTCGTTTAAATCAAATTTAAGTTTGAATGTTATTTAAATTAAATTTCTGGTTGATTTGAATTTAGTCGGAAGATTTAATTTGATATGTTTGTATAAGGAAATATTGGTTTAAAAATTTCCAATTTGAATTCGGTAGTTGCTGCCACCAGAAATAGTCTAAGGGCTATTTCAAAATATATTTTCTTTTATTGGACAATACTATTTTGAATATTTAAATGAGCACTCGAAAATTATGATTTACACGGTAGTTACTGCCTCCGGAAACAGTCTGAGGACTGTTTCGATTAGAGAGATTTCTTTAAATAGTTTACCGATGAATTTATTGCTTATGGGTAGCGTTAGTTAGCGTTAGGCTATTGATAGATAAGTTCCACGTTTTCGGCTAACCTGCCATGTGCAGGAATACTGGCACGGGAGAGGATTAAAGTTGGATAAAATAAATATTTGACTTTGTTGCACAGAGTTTATTTAGGGTTAATATTGGTTTAAGATGTTATAATATATATAAATATATATATATATATATATGTGTGTGTGTGTGTGTGTGTGTGTGTGTGTGTGTGTAAACAAGTTAAAAATTAAATTGTCCTTGAAATTCGATCTCGTTACGCAGAATTTAGTTAGGTCTGAATATCTGGTTGTTTAAATCGTATTGGATATATATATATATATATAAGTATATTTCTTCGCGTATGGTTGGTTTGTGAATTCAATTATTTCCGAGATTCGATTCTGCCGCACCGAATCTATTCGAATTCGGATATTAGATTGGTTAACTAACGAGATATATATATATATATATTTCTATTTTATGGTTCGCGTGTGATTGGTTAGAGGATTGAATTATCTTCAAAATTTGGTTTCGCCATGCAGAGTTTACTAGGTTGAAATGTCCGGTTGTTTAGATTTGAATACTGAATTATTCAAACAGATGTATGGGAATATATATATATATATATATATATATGCGTATCTTGATGTGTTAGTATTGGAACCAGCGGGACATGAAATTTGCGTGTTTGGGGTTCGGATAGGAGCTTGGGGTTCTGTTAGTCTGACACAAATTTACTTTTACGTTTCCCCTTTTCTTTCCCTAGGTTTCGTGAGTGGATTTGTTGTTTCAACTAAATCTCAGGTTGTCTGCTAGGGTGGTTTTGTCATTACGATTTCCCCGTCTCTCAAATTCAGTAATTAAACAAATGACTTTAACGATCCTCTCTGTGTGAGATTTGTGTGATTTCGCAAGCCTTGCCCAAAGACGGGCGATATTTGCCAACAGTGGGAGAAGGAATGCGAAGATCAATGGGTGTCCCCGACAAACGACAACACCTTTATTCACAAGCTGACACAGCGAATGATCCTTCAGTTAAAATCCTGGAGGAAACTTCTCTCCCTTTTTATGATTGTATGCAGGGATGGCGAGGATAAAGGTACCAATTAATCGAATGTCGGTGATGGTGCAACCCTGCTGTGGGAGTTCGGTCTTGTATTATATATTTTATTAATCTGCAACAATGAGCTCAATGGTCCTCTCTGCGTAAAGTTTGTGTGATTTCGCAAGCCTTGCCCAAAGACGGGCGATATTTGCCAACAGTGGGAGGAGGAATGCGAAAATCAATAAGTGTTTCAATAAATGAAAACACCGTTGCACAAGATCACACAGCGAACGACTCTTTGTTTAAAGTTCAACACTAATGGTTTAGATTTGAACTCCCTTCAGGGTAAAAGGAAAATAAGACCGGATGTGTTACTTGGAGGTAAAGGAATTTAAATTGCCTCTTAATTATAATGAATTTATCGAAGGGGAAGGAGTTTTATAAATTTAATATATCTTACCTTGAATAGAACGTGCTATCAGGAGCCATGTCTTCGTCGCTGTTGGTGACCGTCGGTGTATTTATAATCGGATTTAGTATTCGAATTCGGGTATAATTATTATTAAAACTTTTCGTTTTACGGATTTATTCTAAGTATAATATACATCGAATAAAACTTATATCGCGGTTACTGGTATGTTTATTTTCTCTTGATTTCGCTAATGGAAGAGGAATACTTATAAAGCTTAGCACGACTTAGCTACTGACAAAGACCACAGAATGAAACGTACATGGACGACAAAATAATAATGCGCGAATTCTTTGTTGCTGCGTTTATTTATAATAGCATCCCCCGCAGGGTGGAGGCTATCCGATAGTCCGCTTCCGTGGGAGTCCGGATGTCGAAGTTTAGGATTTCTGGAATTGTACGTGAGAGAATGTAAATTCCGTGATCGTTGGTGATTTCTTCTGCTTCGTTGTCTTGTCTCGAATTTCTAGACTTCCGTCGTTGGTACCTGAGAGGTTGCAATATTCCGTATTTCAACTTAGCTCTTGCATTTCTGCTGAGGCAGTGTTTAGGAGACTTGGAGTCTTTCGTGCTGATCTAGTTTTCTCGAGAACTTGTATGTTAGTGCTGTGGGAATTGTCTGTATTCCTCGGTGGCGACTGGAGTCTCATTATTATATCGACGTTTGCTCGGACGACACGCGTGGTCCACTGCTCTCCCGTACTAAGGGTTTCCTCCGGGTTATTTTGCGTAAGTTTGGTTTTGATTAATATTTCCGCATCCTGGTTGTTTTCAGTATTCAGTTAAATTTGATTTTGCTAGTTCCGTAGGTTCCGGTGGTTTTTGGTTTGTGACGCTTGAATGATGGCTGCGGAGGCATTTTCTTCAGAGGTTCCTATGCAGTCTGTCCTGGTGCGTTTTGTCTTGTTTTAGACTGCTTATTTTATCCTATTTTGTTTCATTGTATTATATTATTTTAGCGCAAGAGGAAGAGAGACTGCGAAGAAACCGTGAGTGAGCCGTGCGAACGGAATCAAAGCCCGAGGTGTTATGACCAACCACAAGTATCAGAGTTGTTGGAAGAGTTATGCGATATTGACATTGATATTGATATTGATGTCGATGCCTTGGATTTTTCGTCAGAGTCGAATTCTGCTGCTGATGAAAGCTTCTTCGATGCGGAAACTATCATTCTCGAGTGGGATGATCCTCCGCTCGAAGTTGTTGATACCGACCGATGTGTGAAGATGCGTTTCCCCGATGAAGTTCCTGAAGAAGTTTTGGAAGCACATCTTCGTCACTATACTTCCGGAAAAAGGGGAATTTCTCCTGTAGTGCGTCATTGGTGCATGTGTAAGTTTAGCGAGCTTTATCCTGGAGCTCCGTGTTTCGATTTCGACTTAGTATAGTTGCTTTATATTAGTTCGCTGTTTAACAATTTTGTTACATGTGTATATGAATATCTATATATATATATGTATATGTATATACGTGTGTATATATGCATACATGTTTCATAATATAGTTTCATCGGATTGTTGTTTTGCTAGTATAAGGTAATGTTTTCCTTTTTATACTTACTATATATATATATTTTATTATATATGTATATATATATATTATATATATATATATATATATAGATATTTTGTCTTTACATCTGTATTCGAAAATGTGGTTACGCATGGGATTTACTCAAAATTTAAAAGTGTTAGCTAATAGTGCGTTTTCATGATGTGTTTCTTATGGCTGATTTTTATCAATTTCTAACATTTCTGTTACAATAATGTGTTATGTTGTATTTATTATTATATATTTTTTTTATATATATATATTTTTTATCTTGTATCAAGTATTTACTGTTCCTTTATATTATATTTTTTTCCTTTTTTTTTTTTGAAAAAGAAAATATAACTTATTTGTAACGCGTAAAAATTACCATGTGTGTTGATTATCCAAAATGGCCGCCTATGAATGTCCCTAGTATATGGTGACTTTTTATTGATATCAGATCTCATTGTTTATTAATTACTTATGACCTATTTTAACCTTTGGCGTAGGATAAAAGTGAGAATAATATAATTTGCATTTATATGGTTATTGCATGTATTCCGATGTGTACGTATAAGAGCTATTGACAATCTAAGATGGCTGCTCGTGAATGCAGAGTGACGGGTTTCGATATTGAAATAATTATTCGCCCGTCACTAAATTTATTTCGTTCTGGTGCGGTTTAAAATTGAAATGACCATAGTGTTGCTCGTGTAATTGTAATGTACAGATATATTTATATATATATATATGTATGTATATCTATATATATTCATACATATATACATCTATGCGTATGTATTGGTGGTGTGGATTTTCGTGCAAAATTACTTTAAAGTTGTCTGAACAATTTTGTTTTTAATAATATCGTGTTGTGTATTCTATTTCTTTTATTGTTCGTTTGGATTATCAGTGGTTAGATTTGAAGTATAGGTATCATATATATATATATATATGTACATGTGTATTTATTTTCGAAATTTGGTTAATCTTAATTACTCATTTTATGTTCAATTTAATATATATATATGGATATATATATATATATATATATATATATATATATATATATATATATATATGTATATATATATTATTTTTTTGATGGTGTAGTGTGATATTATATATTTGAGGTTATGTGTCAATTGTTTGATTTCATATATGTATTTTATAATATAATTGTAGTTTGTTTCTGATGTTTATAATTTGGTGTGATTATGCATATTTATACTGGGTGGTAGAGTTACTGTGCGTAACTCTCCAAGTCGTTGCAGTGTTAATTTTGATCGAGTGATTAATTTATAGTTAGTTCTGATGCTGTTATGTTGTGTGTTCTATTTTATGTTCATTTAGATGCATGTACGTTCCGTAATGTAGTTTTCATATATAATTATTTACTGAGATGGTGCCTAGCTTAATTATGTATTTCGTGTTGCGTCTACTAGATTATCAATTTGGTTTTATAACATAGAACACGCGCACACATATATATATATATATTTTTCTGACAATATGATTTAAAGTAATGTTGTGTATTTGGGGTGATGTGTCAATTATTTGATTTCATGTTCGTGATATGATAACATAGTATTGGAGATTTTGTTCTTGATATTAGGTTATTGTATGTTTGATGCGGTTATACATATTTATGCTGGACGGTAGAATTACTGTGCGTAATTCTCCAAGTCATAATGTTAATTGCTTTGATCGTGTGGTTAGTTAGTAGTTAGTTTAATGTTGTTTGGATTATTAGTAGTTCAATTTGAAATGTAGATTTTATGTATATACATGCATGTCTCGTAGCACAGCCATCATACATGATTCCCCCGCTGGAGCATTGGCTGGTTTCCAATTATCGATTCAATTAATCATTGATTTAATAGAACACGCACACATATGTATATTTCTAACAATGTGATTTTATGTAAATTCTTCAATATTGTGTATTTAAGGTTATGCATTCGTTCGACTGTTAATCATTTGGTTTCTTATATACATATATATATTTGTAGTTTGATAAGTTTGGATTTGTTACGTAGCACTGAGGATTTCATCGCCAATATATTTATATTTGTATGTAGTTCTCTAAGTTATTGCGGTATTAATTGTTTTGATCATTTTGATTTGTTAGTAGGTTTACTTAGTCGTTAATGTTTTATCCTTGCATTAAAATGTTTATTCCTGTTGTTTTGATTATTTCCCTTCCATAGTCATTCTTGTTTGGTTCGTCGGGGCAGTTAGTGTACTGTTGGTTAATTAGTTTCTTCAGTCGTTTACATATTTCATATTTGTAGATCAATTAACATAAGTTCTCCTATTGTTTTATTTATTTTCCTTTACTGATTATTCTTATTTCTTGATTTATTTGTTTGGTTCGTGACTCAGTTGATTCGTTAGTTAGTTTTATTTAAATTCTTCCTTCTTGATATTGAATTCACTGAATGTTACATTCATATATTTTGTTTATTGGATGATTGAGCCATTGATTTCCAAATCACAAGTTGGTTATTGGTAGACCTATTTAATGTTATATTCATTTGTTTCGTGTATTGGTTGGTTTACACGGTACTGAGCCATGGGTTTTCAAATCGCGAATCAGTTATTGGTAGTTTTATTCAATGTTATATACATAGATTTTTGAACTATATATATATATATATATATATATATTCGTCCTTATATGCGAGTCTATTAGTCGTCCCCTTATTTAATAATATTTTATGTTAATTTCTTATTTAACTTCGTAGTAGCGTGCGTTGATTGGTGTGTTCGAGTCCTTTTCTCGCGTTAATTGGCGCATAGTAGTTTTGTTTCTTCGTTACGGCACGTGCGGAGCGCGGGACGTGACAATGGTATAACGTTATAACGCATTACGTAATATAACATAACGATATACGGTATAGCGTTATAACGTAATACGTTATATGGTAACACGTTATAACGCATAACGTTATGTAACATAACGTTATAACGTAATACGTTATATAACATAACGTTATAACGCAATACGTTATATAGCATAACGTTGTATGCTTTAACGTTATAACGTAATACGTTATATAACATAACGTTATATGGTATAACGTTATAACGTATTGCGTCATATGACATAACGATATACGGTATAACGTTATAACGTATTGCGTCATATGACATAACGATATACGGTATAACGTTATAAAATAATACGTTATAGGATAACACGTTATAACGTATAACGTTATATAACATAACGTTATAACGTAATACGTTATAGGGTATAACGTTGTAACTTAATACGTTATATTCCATAACGTCATATGTTATAACGTTATAACGTAATACGTTATATGGTATAACGTTATAACGTATTATGTAACATAACATAACGTCATCTGTTATAACGTTATAACGTAATACGTTATATGGTATAACGTTATAACGTAATACGTTGCATGGTACAACGTTATAACGTATTACGTAATATAACATAACGCTATATGGTATAACGTTATAACGTAATACGTTATATGGTAACACTTTATAACGTACTACGTTACGTAGCCTAACGCTATAACGTATTACGTTATATAACATAACGTTATAACGTATTACGTTATATAACATAACGTTATAACGTATTACGTTATATAACATAAGGTTATAACGTAATACGTTGTATGGTATAACGTTATAACGTAATGCGTTATATGGTAACACGTTATAACTTATTACGTTATATAACATAACGTTATAACGAGATACGTTGTAGGGTATAACGTTATAACGTAATACGTTATATGGTATAACGATATAACGTATTACGTTATATGTCATAACGTTATAACGCAATACGTTATATAACATAACGTTGTATGGTATAACGTTATAACGTAATACGTTGTGTAACATAACGTTATAACGTAATACGTTATATTGTATAACGTTGTAACGTAATACGTTATATGACATAACGTCATATGTTCTAACGATATAACGTGATTCGTTATATGGTATAACGTTATAACGAATTATGTAATATAACATAACGTCATATGTTATAACGTTATAACGTAATACGTTATATGGTATAACGTTATAACGTATTATGTAATATAACATAACGTTATATGGTATAACGTTATAACATATTACGTTATATAACATAACGTTATAACGTAATACGTTGCAGGGTATAATGTTATAACGCAATACGTTGCAGGGTATAACGTTATAACGCAATACGTTATATAACATAACGTTGTATGTTATAACGTTATAACGTAATACGTTATATAACATAACGTTGTATGGTATAACATTATATCGTAATACGTTATATAACATAACGTTATATGGTATAACGTTATAACGTATTACGTTATATAACTTATTACGTTATATAACATAACGTTATAACGTAATACGTTATAGTGTATAACGTTATAACGTAATACGTTATAGTGTATAACGTTGTAACGTAATACGTTATATTCCATAACGTCATATGTTATAACGTTATAACGTAATACGTTATATGGTATAACGTTATAACGTATTATGTAACATAACATAACGTCATATGTTATAACGTTATAATGTAATACGTTATATGGTATAACGTTATAACGTAATACGTTACATGGTACAACGTTATAACGTATTACGTAATATAACATAACGTTATATGGTATAACGTTATAACGTAATACGCTATACGGTAACACGTTATAACGTATTACGTTATATAACATAACGTTATAATGTATTGCGTTATATAACATAACGTTATAACGTAATACGTTATACGGTATAACGTTATAACGTATTATGTAATATAACATAACGTCATATGTTATAACACTATAACGTAATACGTTATATGGTATAACGTTATAACGTATTATGTAATATTACATAACGTTATATGGTATAACGTTATAACGTAATACATGATATAGTAACACGTTATAACGTATAACGTTATATAACATAACGTTATAACGTATTACGTTATATAACATAACGTTATAACGTAATACGTTATATGGTATAACGTTATTACGTAATACGTTATATGACATAACGTTATATGGTATAACGTTCCAACGTAATACGTTATATGGTAACACGTTATAACGTATAACGTTATATAACATAAAGTTATAACGTATTACGTTATATAGCATAACGTTATAACGTGTTACGTTACATAACATAACGTTATATGGTATGACGATATAACGTAATACGTTATATAACATAACGTTATATGGTATAACGTTATACCCTATTACGGTATATAACATAACGTTATATGGTATAACGTTATAACGTTTTACGTCATATAACATAACGTTATATGGTATGACGATATAACGTAATACGTTATATGGTAACACGTTATAACGTATTACGTCATGTAACATAACGTTATATGGCATAACGATATAACGTAATACTTTATATGGTAACACGTTATAACGTATTGCGTTATATAACATAACGTTATAACGTGTTACGTTATATAACATAACGTTATAACGTATTACGTTATATAACATAACGTTATATGGTCTAACGTTATAACGTAATACGTTATATGGTATAAAGTTATAACATAATACGTTATATGGTATAACGTTATAACGGAATAAGTTATATAACGTAACGTTATAACGTAATTCGTTATATGGTATAACGTTGTAAAGGAATACGGTATATAACATAACGTTGTATGGTATAACGCTATAACGTAATACGTTATATGGTAACACGTTATAACGTATTACGTCCTATAACATAACGTTATATGGTATAAGGATATAACGTAATACGTTATATGGTAACACGTTATAACGTATTACGTTATATAACATAACGTTATAACGTATTACGTTATATACCATAACGTTATAACGTAATACGTTATATGGTATAAAGTTATAACGTAATACGTTATATGGTATATCGTTATAACGTAATAAGTTATATAACGTAACGATATAACGTAATTCGTTATATGGTATAACGTTGTAAAGGAATACGGTATATAACATAACGTTGTATGGTCTAACGTTATAACGTACTACGTTACATGGTATAACGTTATAACGAATTACGTCATATAACATAACGATATATGGAATAACGCTATAACGTAATACGTTATATGGT
The DNA here is from genome assembly GCA_911387925.2 of Bombus hypnorum. Lineage (NCBI taxonomy): Eukaryota > Metazoa > Arthropoda > Insecta > Hymenoptera > Apidae > Bombus > Bombus hypnorum. The sequence goes on from OU427031.1 coordinate 10,881,875, forward strand.
AACACGTTATAACGTATTACGTCATATAACATAACGTTATATGGTCTAACGTTATAACGTAATACGTTATATGGTATAAAGTTATAACATAATACGTTATATGGTATAACGTTATAACGTATTACGTTATGTAACAAAACGTTATAACGTAATACGTTATATGTTATAAAGTTATAACGTAATACGTTATATAACATAACGTTGTATGGTATAAGGTTATAACGTAATACGCTATATGGTATAACGTTTCAACGTTATAACGTGTTACGTTATATAACATAACGTTATATGGTATAACGTTATAACGTGTTACGATATATTACATAACGTTGTATGGTGTAACGTTATGACGTAATACGTTGTATGGTATAACGTTATAACGTAATACGTTATATGGTATAACGTTATAACGTAATACGTTATATGGTGTAACGTTATAACCTATTACAATATATAACATAACGTTATATGGTATAACGTTATAACGTATTACGTCATATAGCATAACGTTATATGGTATAACGATATAAGGTTAATGCGTTATATGGTCAGTTCTGCCCGAGCAGTCGAGCTATGCGGACGTGAGAACCAGTGCTTCCGTAAGTGCGACAAGTGGGAAAGAAAAGAGAAGAGAAAAGAAAAGTGAAGTGTAACACAACCAATATACTAAAACTAAAGGATGGAAAATATCCAAAAAATACCAACTATAAAAATCCTAAACAAAGGCGAAACATATGCCATAAACAGAGCAATAGACCAACAGAGCTCAAATAAATCAACAAGTGAAGTGGATTGCTCAGATACAAACGAAATAGCGATGGAAATTACGAAAAAAGATGAAGGAAAAAATAATACTAGCAATGTTCCACCACATTACAACGAAAGCTGGAAGACTGCAACTCCCAGCAAAAAACGAAGGATAAACACAAACACAAATGTTAAGAGGACGATAGAACCAGAAGGACAAAAATGGCTACAGGAAATTCCTATACATAACTCTTTCAGCTCACTGCCAGAAGTGATGGACGTAGACCCAGCTGATAAACCAATATCAAACATTCCTAAACCTCCACCAATCTTCATTGATGGTAAAATAATAGACCCCCTCGTCGAACTGCTAAACATCACGGCAGGAAAAGAAAATTACACCATCAAACAACTCAAACTAGAACAGGTAAAAGTACAAACCAATACCCCTGAAATATATAGAAAAGTAACAAAAGCGCTAAAGGAAAAAAACGCCGGGTATCATACCTACCAACCCAAATCTGATAAAAGCTACAAAGCAGTAATCAGTGGCTTACATCCTAAATCGAACACAAACAACATATGTGAGGAATTAGCCAAAATCGGACACCAGGTGAGAACGATTAACAACATAACCAGATTTGACACCAAGCAACCACTACCGCTATTTTTAATAGAATTAGAACCTAAAAATAATAACAAAGAAATTTTTGAAATTAAGAAAATTTTAAACACGATAATCGCAGTTGAGCCACCCAGACAAAAAAAAGACATACCGCAATGTATGAGGTGTCAACAATATGGGCATACAAAAAACTACTGTAACAGAAACCCGGCCTGTGTCAAATGCGCAGGAAAGCACCTAACAGCTAACTGCCCACATACGGGAAAAATAAATAACGCAAAGTGTTTCAATTGCGGTGGAAACCACCCAGCTAGTTACAAAGGCTGTTTAGTCAGAAAGAAACTACAAAAAAAACTTTTTCCGCCGCTTCGTAACAGGACATATAATAACTCTAACACTCAACAGGATAGCACAGTAACTGAAACATCAACAAACGTTCAGAATGTAATGAACCATAACAATACCAACACCCTTGGTAGCCGAAGCTACGCGCAAGTAGCCAAACAGTCAACACCTTTAGATAATCACAACCAGAACATTAACATCGACGACGCTGCAGAAATTAAAGAACTATTAAAGATATCCATCAAAAACACAGAATTCCTGGCAAAAATGATAAGTGAACAAAACGCAATCCTTAAACAGCAAACGCAACAAATCACACTCATGCTACAGCTACTTACAAACACGCTAACTAAAAAATAAAAATGGACACGCTTAAAATAGCAGCCTGGAACTCTAACGGCCTACAACAAAGGGCCCTAGAAACTAAAACATTCCTGTATAACAATAATATCGATATACTTCTTGTTTCAGAAACACACTTCACTATAAAAAACTATTTAAAAATACCGTACTACACCATATATGATACCAAGCATCCCTCAGGAAAAGCACACGGAGGAACCGCAGTAATAATAAGAAACGATATTAAACACCATCTACACAGTCAGGTTAGTAAAGAATATATCCAAGCAACCACCGTTACAGTACAAACTAGCAGCAACTATCTACAGCTGTCAGCAGTATATGTACCACCGCGACATAAAATTACATCTCAAATGTGGGAAGATTACTTTCAACATTTAGGTGATAAGTATATTGCAGCGGGAGACTATAATTCAAAGCACACACTATGGGGATCAAGAATCAATACACCTCGAGGTAGAACTTTGGAGAAATACATTAGAAACAATAACCTCAATATATTATCCACAGGAAGACCGACTTACTGGCCGACAGACTTGAGCAAAATACCTGACCTACTTGATTTTGCAGTTACAAAAGGACTAAATGCAAATAAACTAAATATAGAACCCAGCCTCGAGCTTAGCTCCGATCATACACCCATAATTATTACATACTTAAACAAACCAATAATTTATAAAAATTCAGAGACACTATGCAATAAAACCACCAAATGGCAAACATTTAAAGAAATAATTGAGAGCAAAATCAACTGCAACATCCCATTGAAAACACCCGAACATATCGAACAAGCAGTAATAACGCTTACAGAAACTATTCAGGAAGCAGCATGGGCAACCACCATACCTGAATCAACTAATAGACCAACAAAAATAATTCCGCCAGACATCCTTGAAAAAATTAGAGAAAAAAGAAAAGCGAAAGCAAAATGGCAAAAACATAGATCAAAAGAAAACAAAAAACACCTAAATAAACTTGCAAAGGAAATAAAAAACAAAATAAAAGAACACAATAACAATGAGTTCACAAAATTCATAGAGTCACTATCTGCACACGAGAACTCTAACTACTCCCTTTGGAAAGCCACAAAAAAAATAAAGAAGCCAATAAAACTAGTCCCAGCAATCAGAAAAGCAGATAATACATGGGCAAGAAGCAACGAAGAACAAGCTGAAGAATTTTCCAACCACCTAAGCAACATATTTACACCACATAATATCAATAATAGCAACCACAACTGTCATATGGACGAGGATGAGGTAATCACTAGTACTGCAACTGACAATCATTACATAATACCTAAAACAACAGCACATGAAATTAGAAACATAATCGAGAAAACAAAAAATACTAAGGCACCAGGAATTGACCTAATCAATGGTATAATCTTGAAAAACCTTCCTCCAAAAGCGATACGGATAATTACAATAATCTTTAATGCAATATTAAGAATCCAATACTATCCTAAACTATGGAAACTAGCACAGATCATAATGTTACCTAAACCAGGCAAAGACCCACATCAAACAGTATCGTACAGACCAATATCACTACTTCCAGTATTCTCCAAAATACTGGAAAAAATAATTTACGCCCGCCTAAAACCAATAATAGAGAAGGAAAAACTAATACCAGATCACCAATTTGGATTCAGGAACAAACACTCCACGATAGAGCAAATGCACAGACTCACAAACGAAATAATACTAGCAATAGAAAACAAACAATACTGTACAGCCCTCTTTATGGACATCGAGAAGGCATTCGACAAAATAAACCACGATAGTCTACTTCAATCAATCAGAAAACAATTCCCGGAGCAGATATACCATTTAACTAAATCCTACTTAAGCAACAGAACCTTTACAGTAAAAATTAAAGATACATACTCTCAAGTTAAAGACATCAAGGCAGGGGTTCCGCAAGGAAGCGTCTTGGGACCAATTCTATACACGGCCAACATAACAACAACCACCAACAGCAAAATACTGACATTTGCGGATGACACTGTGGTACTAGTCAGGCACACTAACCCAGCAACAGCAGTCGCATTGCTACAAGAGCATATTGCAAAAATAGAAAAGTGGCTTCAAGTTAAACAAATTAAAGCAAACCCTGATAAATGCAACCACATTACATTCACACTGCGAAAACAGTTACCACCAAACATTACACTCAACGGCACGCACATAATACAAACAAGGCAAGTCAAATACCTAGGACTACACTTTGATACAAGATTCACATGGAAACAGCATATCAAATCAATAATAAGCAAAATACAGATAGCAAGGAGACAGATGTACTGGTTAACAAGTCGAAAATCCAAACTAAGCATAGAAAACAAATTAAAAATCTACAAAACCATCATAAAACCAATCTGGACGTACGGAATACCACTATGGAGAACTGCAGCAATGAGCCATATAACCAAACTAGAGGCAATGCAATCTAAAATACTTAGAACAATAGTAAACGCCCCATGGTACGTTAGAAACGAGGACATACGAAAAGACCTTGGAATACCAACGGTCAAGGAAGAGATTAGCAGATTCGCAAGAAGGTACAGAGAAAGATGAGCAACGCACCCGAACCGGCTGGCAGCGGAAACGATCACCACATTCATCGAAAGGGGATTAAAAAGGAAACATCCAGTAGATCTCATAAAGGATACACCCTAACAAGCACGAAGATGGAACCCCATTGGGGGTAGCCACCCACATGTTATATTAGTAAACAGCTATAACATTTTACCAAATGTCCTACTGGACAAATTGTAAAATTTAAGCAAATAAATAAAAAAAAAATGCGTTATATGGTAACACGTTGTAACGTATTACGTTATATAACATAACGTTATAACGTATCACGTTATATAACATAACGTTATAACGTAATACGTTATATGGTATAAGGTTATAACGTAATACGTTATATGGTATGACGTTATAACGTAATAAGTTATATAAGGTAATGTTATAACGTAATTCGTTATATGGTATAACGTTGTAAAGGAATACGGTATATAACATAACGTTGTATGGTCTAACGTTATAACGTACTACGTTATATGGTATAACGTTATAACGTATTACGTCATATAACATAACGTTATATGGTATAACGCTATAACGTAATACGTTATATGGTAACACGTTATAACGTATTACGTCATATAACATAACGTTATATGGTATAACGATATAACGTAATACGTTATATGGTATAAAGTTATAACGTAATACGTTATATGGTAACACGTTATAACGTATTACGTTATATAACATGACGTTATAACGTATTACGTTATATAACATAATGTTATAACGTAATACGTTATATGGTACAAAGTTATAACGTAATACGTTATATGGTAACACGTTATAACGTATTACGTTATATAACATAACGTTATAACGTATTACGTTATGTAACAAAACGTTATAACGTAATACGTTATATAACATAACGTTGTATGGTATAAGGTTATAACGTAATACACTATATGGTATAACGTTTCAACGTTATAACGTATTATTACGTTATATAACATAACGTTGTATGGTATAACGTCATAACGTAATAAGTTATATAACATAACGTTATTACGTAATTCGTTATATGGTATAACGTTGTAAAGGAATTCGGTATATAACATAACGTTGTATGGTCTAACGTTATGACGTACTACGTTTTATGGTATAACGTTATAACGTATTACGTCATATAACATAACGTTATATGGTATAAAGTTATAACGTAATACGTTATATGGAAACACGTTATAACGTATTAGGTTATGTAGTATAACGTTATAACGTAATACGTTGTATGGTACAACGTTATAACGTAATGCGTTATATGGTAACACGTTATAACTGATTACGTTATATAACATAACGTTATAACGTATTACGTTATATAACATAACGATATACGGTATAACGTTATAACGTAATACATTATATGGTAACACTTTATAACGTATTCCGTTATATAACATAACGTTATAACGCATTACGTTATATAACATAACGTTGTATGGTATAACGTTATAACGTAATACGTTATATAACATAACGTTATATGGTATAACGTTATAACGTATTGCGTCATATAACATAACGATATACGGTATAACGTTATAAAATAATACGTTATAGGGTAACACGTTATAACGTATAACGTTATATAACATAACGTTATAACGTATTACGTTATATAACATAACGTTCTAACGTATTACGTTATATAACATAACGTTGTAACGTAATACGTTATATGGTATAACGTTATTACGTAATACGTTATATGGTAACACGTTATAACTTATAACGTTATATAACATAACGTTATAACGTATTACGTTATATAACATATCGTTATATAACATAACGTTATAACGTAATACGTTATATGGTAACACGTTATAACGTATTACGTCATATAACATAAAGTTATATGGCATAACGATATAACGTAATACTTTATATGGTAACACGTCATAACGTATTGCGTTATATAACATAACGTTATAACGTGTTACGTTATATAACATAACGTTATAACGTATTACGTTATATAACATAACGTTATAACGTAATACGTTATATGGTATAAAGTTATAACATAATACGATATATGGTATAACGTTATAACGGAATAAGTTATATAACGTAACGTTATAACGTAATTCGTTATATGGTATAACGTTGTAAAGGAATACGGTATATAACATAACGTTGTATGGTATAACGCTATAACGTAATACGTTATATGGTAACACGTCATAACGTATTACGTCATATAACATAACGTTATATGGTATAACGATATAACGTAATACGTTATATGGTAACACGATATAACGTATTACGTTATACAACATAACGTTATAACGTATTACGTTATATACCATAACGTTATAACGTATTACGTTATATAACATAACGTTATAACGTATTACGTTATATAACACAACGTTATAACGTAATACGTTATATGGTATAAAGTTATAACGTAATACGTTATATGGTAACACGTTATAACGTATTACGTTATATAACATAACGTTATAACGTATTACGTTATGTAACATAACGTTATAACGTAATACGTTATATGGTATAAGGTTATAACGTAATACGTTATATGGTATGACGTTATAACGTAATAAGTTATATAAGGTAATGTTATAACGTAATTCGTTATATGGTATAACGATGTAAAGGAATACGGTATATAACATAACGTTGTATGGTCTAACGTTATAACGTACTACGTTATATGGTATAACGTTATAACGTATTACGTCATATAACATAACGTTATATGGTATAACGCTATAACGTAATACGTTATATGGTAACACGTTATAACGTATTACCTCATATAACATAACGTTATATGGTATAACGATATAACGTAATACGTTATATGGTAACACGTTATAACTTATAACGTTATATAACATAACGTTATAACGTATTACGTTATATAACATATCGTTATATAACATAACGTTATAACGTAATACGTTATATGGTATAACGTTATAACGTATTAAGTTATATAACGTAACGATATAACGTAATTCGTTATATGGTATAACGTTGTAAAGGAATACGGTATATAACATAACGTTGTATGGTCTAACGTTATAACGTACTACGTTACATGGTATAACGTTATAACGAATTACGTCATATAACATAACGTTATATGGAATAACGCTATAACGTAATACGTTATATGGTAACACGTTATAACGTATTACGTCATATAACATAACGTTATATGGCATAACGATATAACGTAATACTTTATATGGTAACACGTTATAACGTATTACGTTATATAACATAACGTTATAACGTATTACGTTATATAACACAACGTTATAACGTAATACGTTATATGGTATAAAGTTATAACGTAATACGTTATATGGCAACACGTTATAACGTATTACGTTATATAACATAACGTTATAACGTATTACGTTATGTAACATAACGTTATAACGTATTACGTTATATAACACAACGTTATAACGTAATACGTTATATGGTATAAAGTTATAACGTAATACGTTATATGGTAACACGTTATAACGTATTACGTTATATAACATAACGTTATAACGTATTACGTTATGTAACAAAACGTTATAACGTAACACGTTATATGTTATAAAGTTATAACGTAATACGTTATATAACATAACGTTGTATGGTATAAGGTTATAACGTAATACGCTATATGGTATAACGTTTCAACGTTATAACGTGTTACGTTATATAACATAACGTTATATGGTATAACGTTATAACGTGTTACGATATATTACATAACGTTGTGTGGTGTAACGTTATGACGTAATACGTTGTATGGTATAACGTTATAACGTAATACGTTATATGGTATAACGATATAACGTAATACGTTATATGGTAACACGTTATAACGTATTAGGTTATATAACATAACGTCATAACGTATTACGTTACATAACATAACGATATAACGTAATACGTTATATGGTATAAAGATATAACGTAATACGTTATAGGGTAACATGTTATAACGTATTACGTTATATAACATAACGTTATAACGAATTACGTCATATAACATAACGTTATATGGTATAACGTTATAACGTATTACGTCATATAGCATAACGTTATATGGTATAACGATATAACGTTAATGCGTTATATGGTAACACGTTATAACGTATTACGTTATATAACGTAACGTTATAACGTATTACGTTATATAACATAACGTTATAACGTAATACGTTATATGGTATAAGGTTATAACGTAATACGTTATATGGTAACACGTTATAACGTATTAGGTTATATAACATAACGTCATAACGTATTACGTTACATAACATAACGATATAACGTAATACGTTATATGGTATAAAGATATAACGTAATACGTTATAGGGTAACATGTTATAACGTATTACGTTATATAACATATCGTTATATAACATAACGTTATAACGTAATACGTTATATGGTAACACGTTATAACGTATTACGTCATATAACATAAAGTTATATGGCATAACGATATAACGTAATACTTTATATGGTAACACGTCATAACGTATTGCGTTATATAACATAACGTTATAACGTGTTACGTTATATAACATAACGTTATAACGTAATACGTTATATGGTGTAAAGTTATAACATAATACGTTATATGGTATAAGGTTATAAGGTAATACGTTATATGGTAACACGTTATAACGTATTAGGTCATATAACATAACGTCATAACGTATTACGTTACATAACATAACGATATAACGTAATACGTTATATGGTATAAAGATATAACGTAATACGTTATAGGGTAACATGTTATAACGTATTACGTTATATAACATATCGTTATATAACATAACGTTATAACGTAATACGTTATATGGTAACACGTTATAACGTATTACGTCATATAACATAAAGTTATATGGCATAACGATATAACGTAATACTTTATATGGTAACACGTCATAACGTATTGCGTTATATAACATAACGTTATAACGTGTTACGTTATATAACATAACGTTATAACGTAATACGTTATATGGTATAAAGTTATAACATAATACGTTATATGGTATAACGTTATAACGGAAAAAGTTATATAACGTAACGTTATAACGTAATTCGTTATATGGTATAACGTTGTAAAGGAATACGGTATATAACATAACGTTGTATGGTCTAACGTTATAACGTACTACGTTATATGGTAACACGTTATAACGTATTACGTCATATAACATAACGTTATATGGTATAATGATATAACGTAATACGTTATATGGTAACACGTTATAACGTATTACGTTATATAACATAACGTTATAACGTATTACCTTATATACCATAACGTTATAACGTAATACGTTATATGGTATTAAGTTATAACGTAATACGTTATATGGTATAACGTTGTAAAGGAATACGGTATATAACATAACGTTGTATGGTCTAACGTTATAACGTACTACGTTAGATGGTATAACGTTATAACGAATTACGTCATATAACACAACGTTATATGGAATAACGCTATAACGTAATACGTTATATGGTAACACGTTATAACGTATTACGTCATATAACATAACGTTATATGGCATAACGATATAACGTAATACTTTATATGGTAACACGTTATAACGTATTACGTTATATAACATAACGTTATAACGTATTACGTTATATAACACAACGTTATAACGTAATACGTTATATGGTATAAAGTTATAACGTAATACGTTATATGGTAACACGTTATAACGTATTACGTTATATAACATAACGTTATAACGTATTACGTTATGTAACAAAACGTTATAACGTAATACGTTATATGTTATAAAGTTATAACGTAATACGTTATATAAAATAACGTTGAATGGTATAAGGTTATAGCGTAATACGCTATATGGTATAACGTTTCAACGTTATAACGTGTTACGTTATATAACATAACGTTATATGGTATAACGTTATTACGTGTTACGATATATTACATAACGTTGTATGGTGTAACGTTATGACGTAATACGTTGTATGGTATAACGTTATAACGTAATACGTTATATGGTATAACGTTGTAAAGGAATACGGTATATAACATAACGTTGTATGGTGTAACGCTATAACGTAATACGTTATATGGTAACACGTTATAACGTATTACGTCATATAACATAACGTTATATGGTATAACGATATAACGTAATACGTTATATGGTAACACGTTATAACGTATTACGTTATATAACATAACGTTATAACGTATTACGTTATATACCATAACGTTATAACGTAATACGTTATATGGTATAAAGTTATAACGTAATACGTTATATGGTATAACGTTATAACGTAATAAGTTATATAACGTAACGATATAACGTAATTCGTTATATGGTATAACGTTGTAAAGGAATACGGTATATAACATAACGTTGTATGGTCTAACGTTATAACGTACTACGTTACATGGTATAACGTTATAACGAATTACGTCATATAACATAACGTTATATGGAATAAAGCTATAACGTAATACGTTATATGGTAACACGTTATAACGTATTACGTCATATAACATAACGTTATATGGCATAACGATATAACGTAATACTTTATATGGTAACACGTTATAACGTATTACGGTATATAACATAACGTTATAACGTATTACGTTATATAACACAACGTTATAACGTAATACGTTATATGGTATAAAGTTATAACGTAATACGTTATATGGCAACACGTTATAACGTATTACGTTATATAACATAACGTTATAACGTATTACGTTATGTAACATAACGTTATAACGTATTACGTTATATAACACAACGTTATAACGTAATACGTTATATGGTATAAAGTTATAACGTAATACGTTATATGGTAACACGTTATAACGTATTACGTTATATAACATAACGTTGTATGGTATAAGGTTATAACGTAATACGCTATATGGTATAACGTTTCAACGTTATAACGTGTTACGTTATATAACATAACGTTATATGGTATAACGTTATAACGTGTTACGATATATTACATAACGTTGTATGGTGTAACGTTATGACGTAATACGTTGTATGGTATAACGTTATAACGTAATACGTTATATGGTATAACGATATAACATATTGCGTTATATAACTTAACGTTATATGGTATAATGCTGTAACGTATTACGTTATATAGTATAACGATATAACGTATTGCGTTATATAACATGACGTTATATGGTAAAACGTTACAACGTATTACGTTATATGGTATGACGTTATAACGTATTGCGTAATATAGCATAACGTTATACGGTATAACGTTATAACGTATTGCGCTAGATGGTATAACGTTATAACATATTACGTTATATGGTATAACGGTGCATGGTATAACTTTATATTGTATTACTTTATATAGTATAACGTTATAACGTATTGCGTTAGATGGTATAACGTTATAAGGTACTGCGTTATATAACATAACGTTATATAGTATAACATTATAGCGTATTACGTTATATAGTATAACGTTATAACGTATTACGTTATATGGTATAACGTTATAACGTATAACGTTATGACGTATCACGTTATATAGTATAACGTTATATGTTATAACGTTATAACGTATTACGTTATATGGTATAAAGTTATAACGTATAACGCTATGACGTATTACGTTATAAAGTATATCGTTATATTGTATAACGTTATAGCGTATTACGTTGTATAGTATAATGTTATAACGTATTGCGTTATATGGTTAAGCGTTATAACGTATTACGTTATATGGTATAAGGTTATAAGGTATAACGATATATCTGTATAGCGTTATAACGTGTTACTTTAAATGGTGTTACGTATATGTTATAACGTTATAGCGTATTAAGTTATATGGTAAAACGGTATAACGTATTACGTTATATGGTATAACGTTATAGCGTATAACGTTATATAGTATAGCGTTATAACGTATTGCGATATATGATAAAACGCTATAACGTATTACGTTATATAGTATAACGATATAACGTATTGCGTTATATAGCATAACATTATATGATAAAATGTTATAACGTATTGCGTTATATAACATAACGTTATATGGTATAACCTTATAACGTATTACGTTATATGGTATAACGTCATAACGTATTACGTTATATGGTATAACGTTATAACGTATTACGTTATATGGTATAACGTTATAACGTATTACGTTTTATGGTATCACGTTATAACGTATTACGTTAAATGGTTTAACGGTATAACGTATTGCGTTATATGGTATAACGTTATAACCTATAACGTTATGACGTATCACGTTATATAGTATAACGTTATATGTTATAACGTTATAACGTATTGCGTTAGATGGTATAATGATATAAGCTATTGCGTTATATAACATGCCGTTATATGGTATAACGTTAAAGCGTATTCCGTTATATGGTATAACGTTACAACGTATTGCGATATATAATATAACGTTATGCGGTATAACGTTATAACGTATTTCGTTATATAGTGTAACGTTATATGGTATAACGTTGTAACGTTATATGTTATAACGCTGAAACGTATTAAGCTATATAGTATAACGATATAACGTATTGCGTTATATAACATAACGTTATATGGTAAAACGTTATAACGTATTACGTTATATGGTATAACGTTATAACGTATTACGTTATATGGTATAACGTTATAACGTATAACGTTATGACGTATCACGTTATATAGTATAACGTTATATGTTATAACGTTATAACGTATTACGTTATATGGTATAAAGTTATAACGTATAACGCTATGACGTATTACGTTATATAGTATGTCGTTTTATTCTATAACGTTATAGCGTATTACGTTGTATAGTATAATGTTATAACGTATTGCGTTATATGGTTAAGCGTTATAACGTATTACGTTATATGGTCTAACGTTATAAGGTATTACGATATATCTGTATAGCGTTATAACGTGTTACTTTAAATGGTGTTACGTATATGTTATACCGTTATAGCGTATTAAGTTATATGGTAAAACGGTATAACGTATTACGTTATATAGTATAGCGTTATAACGTATTGCGTTATATGATAAAACGCTCTAACGTATTACGTTATATAGTATAACGATATAACGTATTGCGTTATATAGCATAACGTTATATGATAAAATGTTATAACGTATTGCGTTATATAACATAACGTTATATGGTATAACCTTATAACGTATTACGTTATATGGTATAACGTCATAACGTATTACGTTATATGGTATAACGTTATAACGTATTACGTTATATGGTATAACGTTGTAACGTATTACGTTTTATTGTATCACGTTATAACGTATTACGTTAAATGGTTTAACGTTATAACGTATTGCGTAAGATGGTATAACGTTATATGTTATTGCGTTATATAACATGCCGTTACATTGTATAACGTTAAAGCGTATTCCGTTATATGGTATAACGTTATAACGTATTGCGATATATAATATAACGTTATATGGTATAACGTTATAACGTATTGCCATATATAATATAACGTTATGTGGTATAACGTTATAACGTATTACGTTATATAGTATAACGTTATAACGTATTACGTTAAATGGTATGACGTTATAACGCGTTGCGTTATATGGTATAACGTTATTACGTATTGCGTTATATAACATAACACTATATGGTATAACGTTTTAACGTGTTGCGTTATATGGTATAACGTTACGACATATTACGTTATATATTACAACGTTGTGACGCTTTACGTTATATGGTATAACGTTATAACATATTGCGTTACATAACTTAACGTTATATGGTATAACGCTGTAACGTTATATGGTATAACGCTGTAACGTTATATGGTATAACGCTGTAACGTATTACGTTAGATGGTATAACGTTATAAGGTATTACGATATATCTGTATAGCGTTATAAAGTGTTATGTTAAATGGTGTTATAACGTATTGCGTAAGATGGTATAACGTTATAAGTTATTGCGTTATATGACATGCCGTTACATTGTATAACGTTAAAGCGTATTCCGTTATATGGTATAACGTTATAACGTATTGCGATATATAATATAACGTTATGTGGTATAACGTTATAACGTATTTCGTTATATAGTATAACGTTATATGGTATAACGTTGTACCGTTATATGGTATAACGCTGTAACGTATTACGTTAGATTATATAACGTTATAACGTATTACGTTAAATGGTATAACGTTATAATGAGTTGCGTTATATGGTATAACGTTATAACGTATTGCGATATATAATATAACGTTATGTGGTATAACGTTATAACGTATTTCGTTATATAGTATAACGTTATATGGTATAACGTTGTAACGTTATATAGTATAACGTTATAACGTATTACGTTAAATGGTATAACGTTATAACGTGTTATGTTATATGGTATAACGTTATAACGTATTACGTTATATATTATAACGTTGTGACGCATTACGTTATATGGTATAACGGTATAATATATTGCGTTATATAACTTAACGTTATATGGTACCACGCTGTAACGTATTACGTTATATAGTATAACGATATAACGTATTGCGTTATATAACATAACGTTATATGGTAAAACGTTATGACGAATTACGTTATACGGTGTAACTTCGACCAATCGCGGGGAGACGCAATCGCGAGGAAAGACGTCAACGGGAGTCGTAAATTCCCGCTACGATTATAGCAATCGACACCACGAATTGATCGATCCCCTATTTTCGTTTAGGATAGTAGGGGTGATTCAATTATTATAACACTGTGGTTCACAGAATTATAAGTTATATATTTTCAACACTTATTTTACACTGTTGAGTCGGTATAAATCGCAGATCACAACTTGTCTCCCGAAGGAGTCTGAATATACACGATAGAGCAAGGCTCTTAGAATTGGACTTAGTATCTTAGTGGACGGAGCACTAGAGGAAAAGAGTTTTGGCGTAGACGTTAGGGGTTAGATTTATACTTGGTAGTTCTTGACCCTCCTGCTGTTGCAGAAGAAGCAGTTGACTCTCCTGAAGTCATAGGAGCAGTAGACGTCCTGACCCGCGTGATGTCTTAGGAAGAGTAAGGCACAGCGACGATGCTATGTTGGAGGAAAGCTGGGGCAGGAATGTGAGGGTAATATGCATTGTTGCTGGTTGTATTAGGAAGGTCTTAACTGCCTTCGATAGAAGGTTGTTAGTAGGAAGCATCGCAAGTGGGAAAAACTAACTTTCCCTTGTCAAGCCGTAGTAAACAATAGGCGTTATAAAGTGCTTTAAAAAAGGCTATTTGTTGGGTCTGAAGGACCTTAGCCTGCAAATTACTGGGATTTATGATGGGCCCTTATGCTTAATGAGGTTCCGCCGTAAGGATGAATGGTCCTCTGGCGTCCGTCTGGCCCGCGGTGTATGACCTGGCCTAGGTAGAGGGTCGCGCGGCGTAACATATGGTATTGTTACGTCCTCGTTTAAATCAAATTTAAATTTCTAAACATTTTTTGTTTAAATAAAATTTTCTGTTTTATTTGAATTTAGTCGGAAAATTTAAATGATATGATTGTATATGGAATATTGATTTAAAATTCCCAATTAAATTCGGTAGTTGCTGCCACCAGAAATAGTCTAAAAACTATTTCAAAATATATTTTCTTTTATTGGACAATACTATGTTGAATATTTAAACATACATTCGAAAACTACGATTCACACGGTAGTTACTGCCTCCAGAAACAGTCTAAGGACTGTTTCGATTAGAGAAATTTCTTTAAATAGTTTATCGATAAATTAATTACTTATGGGTAGCGTTAGCTAGTGTTTAGGCTACTGATAGATAAATTCCACGTTTTTGGCTAACCTGCTATGTGCAGGAATACTGGCAGGGGAGAGGATTAAAGTTGGATAAAATAAATATTTGATTTTGTTGCACAGAGTTTATTTCAGTTTAAATATTGATATGTGGTGCTTTATCCTAATATTCTAGATTATTTAAGATGTTATAAATATGTATATATATATATATTTATGGTTCGCGTGTGATTGGTTAGAAAATTGAATTATTTTTAAAATTCTATTTCGCTACGCAGAGTTTGTTTAAATTTGAATATTGGATTGTTTAAATTGTTATGAATATATATATATATACATATATGGTTCGCGTGTGATTGGTTAGAGAATTGAATTATTTTTAAAATTCTATTTCGCTACGCAGAGTTTATTTAAATTTGAATATTGGATTGTTTAAATTGTTATGAATATATATATGGATATATATACATTTTCGCGTATGATGGGTTTGTGAATTGAATTATCTTTAAAATTCGATTTCGTTGTTCGATACAAATGTATCCCTACATTTTCCTTCTTCTTCTCTTTTAATTTGGCTAGTGGATCTGTCGTTTCAACTAAAGCTCAGTTCGTCTGCTAGGGTGGTTTTTATCGTTACGATTTCCTTGCCTTTCGAATTTAATAATTAAGAAATTGACTTTAACGATCCTCTCTGTGTGAGGTTTATGTGATTTCGCAAGCCTTGCCCAAAGACGGGCAATATTTTGCCAACAGTGGGAGAAGGAATGCGAAGATCAGTAGGTGTTTTCGATAATTGACAACACCGTTATTCACAAGCTAACACAGCGAATGATCCTTTGGTTAAAATTCAGAAGGAAATTATTCTATTTTTAATAATCCTATGCAACGATGACAAGAATGAAGATATCAGTTAATAACAATGTTGGTACAACTCTGCCGCAGTGATTTGCTCTTGTTTTTTTTTCTAATTAATCACAAACGATGAATTTAATGGTCCTCTCTGTGTAAGATTTGTGTGATTTCGCAAGCCTTGCCCAAAGACGGGCAATAATTTGCCAACAATGGGAGGAGGAATGCGAAGATCAATAAGTGTTTGGATAGTTGAAAACACCGTTTGCACAAGACAACACAGCGAACAACCCTTTATTTAAAGTTCAACATTAATGGTTTATTTTCAAAACATTTACAGAATAGAAATGAGACCGGATATATTAATTGATGATAAGTAGTTTTAGTTCGGTTCCCGGATACAACGAAATTATCAGAGAAGAAGGAAGTTTTAAATTTCCTACCTTAAGGTGTTCGTCCCGCCCGCAGCAGGCGCCTGGATTTCGCCGGTGCGATTGACCGTTGATGTATCTATTATCGGATTTACTATTCGAACTCGGGTATAGTTATTATTAAAACTTTTCGTTTCATAGATTTGTTTTAATTACAATATACACTGAATAAGACTTGTAGTTTACTCTTTGGACTAATACCGTTGTTACAAATATATTTATTTTCTTTTAATTTCGCCAACAAAATGAACACTTAGAAGATTTACTAACTTAGTCGCGACTTAGACTGAGCAAGTGATTACTGACGAGAGATCGCCGAAACGTAACATACAATTTACGACAAAATAATAAGCCGAAACGTAACGTACAATTGACAACAAAATAATGATCCGAAACATAACGTACTATTGACGACAAAAAAATGAACGCTGTTCTTTGTTGCTGCGTTTATTTATAATAGCATCCCCCACAGGGTGGTGGCCATCCTATAGTTCGCTTCCGTGGGAGTCCGGATGTTGCAGTTTAGGGTTCCTGAAATCGTACGTGAGAGTATGTAAATTCCGTGATCGTTGGTGACTTCTTCTGCTTCGTTTTCTTGTCTTGGATTTCTAGATTTCCGTCGTTGGTACCTGAGAGAATGCAAAATCTGTATTTCGACTTAGTTCTTATATTTCTGCTGAGGTAGTGTCTAGGATGCTTGGAGCCTTCCATGCTGATCTAGTCTTCTCTCGAAAAACTGCCATGTTAATATCGTGAGAATAATCAGTGTTCCTCGGCGCGTGGAAGGGCCGACGGCTGAAGTCTCATTATTATATCGACGCTCGCTCAGGCAACACGCGTAATCCGTTGCTCTCCCATAGTAAGGGTTTCCTCCGAGTTATTTTGCGTAAGTTTGGTTTTGATTTATGGAAAGTGGCGGAATGATTTCACGTGATATAATTTTATTCGTTTTCTTCTCTTGCAGTAGCACGTTGTGGGTTTTGTCGTCTTCCGGATAACGGTAGGTGTATCCTGGTTGTTGGTTTGTTATATTATCATTACGTATAATTAATATTTCTATATCATGGTTGATTTCGGTGTTTGATTTGATTTACAATTTTTGCTATTTCTGTGAACGTAGGTTTCGGTGATTTTGACATTAACGTTTAAACGATGGTTGCGGAGGCATCTTCATCAGAGATTGTTATGCAGGCCGCCCTAGTGCGTATTTTGTTTTGTTTTATTCTGCTTAAATTTATCCCGTTTCGTTCGTTTTTTATTGATTCGTTACATTTTATCGTTTCAGCGCAAGAGGAATAGCGATTGCGCAGAAACCGTTCGCTGTTTAACAATTTTAGTTTCTTATTTATTTTATATGTATTTTGTTATATGTTCAATATATATATATATATGTTCAATATATATATATATATATATATATATATATATATATATGTCGGGTTTACATTAGAATTAGAGTTAGGGGCGTGAAACGAATCTTCGTTTGGATTATACGTGTCGATATGCAATAGGGAAGACATTGACTAGTGCGGGTACGATTATCATAGAACTGGACAAGTAACCGCGGTAACTAGTTACTCGAGAACTAATGACAATGATCCTAGGTTCCATAACGAATCCGCGGTCGACGGGATGGTAGATTAACGTGCTCGCAAATTCTAAGTCGGGCTCTTGGTTAAAACGTGAAACATCCACCGAGCGTACAGACTCTAAGTAACTCGCTAATACGACCTCACGAGAGAATGACTCTCCGTCGCGATGATGCTGCAGAGGAAAACTATGATGGGGTGTGTCTAAGGACACGAGATCATCGGATTCGTCGAGGAAATCCTTCGTTCAGAAAGTAAGGGAAATTGGCGTTGCTGCTAATTGGTCAATCTCCATATCGGTGGTTAGAAAAAGATGCTAGCCACCCTCGGGGGAAAGTTGCTAGTGGGAGACGCCGTTCGTTGAAAAATAGGTCTCTCCTATCTTCCCGTAGCTGGGACAAAGACTGTTTGTTTGAAGGACTTTAGTCAACTAAATCCTAAGATTTATAACGGGCCCTCAGGCTAGCTGAACATGTACTGCGGAGACGCATCGACATCTGGCAATCATCTTACTCGAAGAATAGGGTCTGCGTGTGGCGAGCTACGGGACAGAGACCGTTGGAATGTTTACTGTCGCGTGCCGCCACGAATATTTCTTTTAAGGAGAGCTATAGCATTACTCCATACCTTTGTTAGACAAAGCGTTCATCCCGTGACCGCGGCTACGTTCGGCGACTGGCTGTCGCCTCGAGCCCAAGCTCATTATCACAAATCTCGAACAATTACAAATCGGATTGAATAACTACAATTGTTTAATTACAGCTATAGTAGACTCTAGGTTACAATGTTGCGGGATTATTCAAAATTCCAAAAGCTCCGGTGTTCTTTCATCTCCGACACGGCCATCCTGACTATCACACGTCCTCGTGTGTAACTAAAATATTGCGTTTTCCAACATTAGACTCGTAACTGATATTATTTACCGTTCAACTAAATGTTCCAAATAAGTCAAGGGTCCAGTTTGGCAACAAAATTCTGTTCGGAGGTTTGACAAGCAAGGAAATGAAAGAGAAATAAAATTAGTAGCGTTTTAATTTGTCTTCAAAGTGCTAGTTGCATTCTGTGAGTTACCAGTCAGACCTTAATGACACGACAGATCATTTTCCGATTTCGTACACTGATGAATCTCGGTTTGTTGGATCGTACCACTACGTTGGTTATATTACATGTGTGCTCGTTGTCGCGGTGGACGTATCAGAAAATACAGTACGTCGCGGTGGACATATCATAAAACAACACAAAGCATATGCACTCGTTGTCACGGTGGACGTATCAGAAAACACAGTACGTCGCGGTGGACATATCATAAAACAACACAAAGCATCAAAGTGGGTATATTACATGTGCACCCATTGTCACGGTGGACGTATCAGAAAACACAGTACGTCGCGGTGGACATATCATAAAACAACACAAAGCATCAAAGTGGGTATATTACATGTGCACCCATTGTCACGGTGGACGTATCAGAAAACACAGTACGTCGCGGTGGACATATCATAAAACAACACAAAGCATCAAAGTGGGTATATTACATGTGCACCCATTGTCACGGTGGACGTATCAGAAAACACAGTACGTCGCGGTGGACATATCATAAAACAACACAAAGCATCAAAGTGGGTATATCACACGTGCGCTCGTTGTCTCGGTGGACGTATCAGAAAATACAGTACATCGCGGTGGACATAGCGCAGGGCCCCACTGGGAATATTACAAAAGGCGTGGTATTAATGATCCTCCGAGGTCAGTGTACTCGCATCGTTATTATTACTATCGTTGTCATCACAGCAGACGTCCAGCTCAGCAGGGACGCAACTTTCTGGCATTTTTTCTCAGTCTGTCATGTCTGTCCTTATATGATCGTTTGCCGTCCAAGGTTTTTAAAGTATATCTATCTCCTTCCAAAACTTTTGCTATCTGGAATGGACTCCTGAATTTTGGATCTAACCTCGTTTGGTTTACTTCCTCATTCTTGCGTAATGCAAAATCACCGGGATTAAACCTACCTACTTTAGCTTTGGTTTTGTCGAATCCACCTCTGTCGTACCTAGCACTAGTTTCTATATTCTCTATTGCCTGCTGCCTTACATCGGAGATATCTACTTTTCTTTCTTCAATACCGTCGAGTATCAACGAGTCGTAGGATCTTTGCTGTTCTACCAATTAATAGTTCCAATGGACTCGATTTAGTCACGCGGTTGGTGGTGCAGTTCGAAGCCAACTGTATTTTGTCAATCGCGTCTAGCCGAGATCGCCCGGTCGTTTCTATGGTCGTGAATATGTTCTTTAGCGTACCCATGATACGCTCTACCTGTTCGTTGGCCCTACTCGCACCGGTTGAGATTAAGTGGAGTTTAATGTGTCTATCTAGACAATAATCTTGAAATTCTTTGCCCGTAGGACACCTCTCTTGATCCGCTATCATCCAGCAAAGACTGCCGAATAAAATATAGCATACTTAAGTGCTTGAAAGGTACTAGGAGAATCTATTTTACGAGTATGATGCAGATATGCGAATTTAGTGAAGCTGTCGAGCAAAACAATGACATATTCTTTCGAACCACTTTTACCGCTTAGTTTGTCCGTTATGTCCACGTGAACTGTATGCCAAGGTATGCTGGTCTTAGGTATAGGATGTAATTCAGCTTGTATTTTACCTGAACTGGCCTTCGAAACTTGACAAGCATGACAGTTCTCTACGAATTTGCGAACATACTTCGCCATTCCTTCGAACCAGTTATACTCGCACAGTTTCTCAAGCGTTTTATCCCAACCTAAGTGCATAATTGACTGTTGCACATGGTTAATAACGGACCACCTAAAACCTCTCGGGACAATGGGCAAGCAGAGAGTTCTGTCTTTTCTCTGTATTTTACGATGAAGGGTACCGGACCGTGACTCGTACGTATTCGCGACGTCTTCCGCGAGCTCTTCGTTCTGCAATTTGTTGACGATCTGAGAAATTTGTGGGTCGCGACGTTATTTCGCTAATAGCCAATCTTCGGAGGTTTCGGTCGGGTTGATTTCCCTCTCCATGACTTCGTTGATCGTACGGTGACCCAAGTCTACGGGATTTCGCGAGAAGAAGTCTACGTGGGCCACTCGTTTACCCTTCCGGTACAGAACGTCAAAAGTAAAAGTTTGTAAGTAAGCCCATCGCCTGTGAACCTTGTCTTTTAAATTTACTTTACTACTGGATGCCTTCAAAGAATTACAATCGGTGACGACAAGAAATTCTCGTCCGTGTAGATAATGACAGAAATGCTCGACGGCGTTTACAACCGTTAACGTTTCTAGTTCATAGGAATGATATCTAGATTCCGCAGGGCTACTCCTTATACTGTAGTATTCTATTACTCTACTTTTTACCTTCAATCTTGTGCGTTAAAATAGCCTCGTGTCCATCCGAACTAGCGTCGGTATGAAGTCCTATCGGATAGTTCGGGTCAAATACCATTAACACCGGCGCGTCGATCAGGACGGAAATTACCTTTTGCCTTATTTTTCCATGCCTATCCGTCCAAGTCGTGTTTTTATTACCGGAAGTACGTGCATACAAGGGTTTCGTTACCCGTGAAGCTCTAGGGACGAATTTTTCGGAAATGAAGGGTTAAACCTATGAACTGCCTGAGCTGTGTGACGGTCGTTGACGCAGGTAAAGAACTCAAGGCGTGTATTTTACCAGGACTGGAACGAATTTCTCCGTCGTGAATTACATATCCCAAATAGAGTACCGATGTCTTTAGAAAAGAACATTTTGAAAAGTTAAAGGAGATTCCGGCTTTTACGAGGGTATCTAACACGGTGTGCAATCCTCTTAGAGCTGGATCTATTGAGTCGGCAATAAT
Source organism: Bombus hypnorum (assembly GCA_911387925.2). Classification (NCBI taxonomy): domain Eukaryota; kingdom Metazoa; phylum Arthropoda; class Insecta; order Hymenoptera; family Apidae; genus Bombus; species Bombus hypnorum. Next base: position 10,905,114 of record OU427031.1, read on the forward strand.
TAGGACATCATCCGAATAGACAACAACGTACGAATGGCACGTTGGCTGCCATACGTGTTTTCAAAGGAGCCTCAAGAATGATCTCTCGTTTCGTTTGTTCGTAACATTAAAATCACCAGCCGCTGCTGGATACAATGAAGGAAAGTGTGGTACAGATCACTCCGATCAAATGGTTTCTTATGTGACTACAATTAGAAAAAGGGTCAAATGGTACAGATGACTTGGCATGCGACTCCTTCCGAGGATCTTCGTGGTAAACGCTTTGATGGTTTACAAAATTACAGCAAGGAAGAACACAAATATTAGAATATTCAGACAAGTATTAATTGCAGAATTATTAGGGTTGTCCGAAAATGCAAGAATCCCCGTTTTCGACGGAGTCAGCGTAATATCGCGGTTCGGAAAAACGATTCCGAAAGAAACACCAGACGCGCACGCAACCATGCCATGCAATTAAAAGACGTCGAATGGACCGAACAAGGGCACACAGGAATTTGAAGAAAGCAACAACTTATTGTCCAAATCGTCCGACGGGGGTAGCCGATGCTGTGTATTTCCTAGAATTAGAATGAATAGGGATTTGGCGAAACCCGCTGGCCATGTCCAGACTAACAAAATATCTCGCTTTGGCAATCTCGCGACTTGATCCGCAATAAAGGGTAAAGGATACCGATCCGCGACCGTATTTTCATTTAGTTCTCGAAAATCTACCAATCATCTATCTGAACCATCGTTCGTCTTCACGAGTAACACAGGGCTCGCGAACGGTGAATTACTAGGCCTTATGATTTTCGGCTCTAATTAATTCGCTTATTCTCTCACGTACTATTCTGCGCTCCTCCCCGCGAAGTCTATTAGGACTCCTTGTACGGTGATGTTAGTATCAATTAATTGTAGTTCTAACTGGCCTGTATTTACGCGAGTACGTAGGAAGCCCGTAACTGATGAATCTTTGAATCTTCGAAAAGAAAATTAATCGACTTTTATCACTACCACGTACCTCATTGTCAACTTCATTAACATCGATCTCGTTTTCAGCGGTCTTATTACAGGCATTAATTATTTTCGTTTTACACATAGCGAGGCTAGTTTGTGTAATATTACGCTAAAACCTTGACTTAAAATCTCACGATCAATCGCGACATCATACCTTAAATAACTATCAACGAGGATATAAAAATTTATCTTTAATCATTAACACCTGCAACGAACAAGATTTGAGAGGTACGTTTAGTACAAATATTTCTTATTCCTCGCATTACTACTATATCAATCGTTCCTTTGCCGGAAAATCTCAAGACTACGAGTTCTTTAATTAATGAACACTCGGCTCCAAAATCGGGGTAAAATGGAAACGACTCACCCGGATGGCTTGATCTACCAGTTGGCGCCTCCAATACGTAGAAGTCGATTTGATACCCGTTATTGAAAGTATATTCAGGGCACTGCTTTGTAAGGGATTTTCCTCCATAATCAGATTGATAGCTGCGCGTCGTGCAGCGGAGTCGAAGCCCGCGGTTTCAGGGTTAAAACGCGGTGGCGAAAATTGTTAGGTTCCACACTCGATTTTGCACTAGCGACTGAATTAACTCGCGCACGATGGTCATAAGCTCTTGCACTGTTATAACCGGCACTGATCCCACTTCTGATGTCGGGTTTACATTAGAATTAGAGTTAGGGGCGTGAAACGAATCTTCGTTTGGTCTACACGTGTCGTTATGCAATAGAGAAGACATTGACTAGTGCAAGTACGATTGTCATAGAACTGGACAAGTAACCGCGATAATTAGATACTCGAGAAACTAGTGACAATAATCCTAGGTTCCATAACGAATCCGCGGTCGACGGGATGGTAGATTAACGTGCTCGCAAATTCTAAGTCGGACTCTTGGTTAAAACGTGAAACATCCACCGAGCGTACAGACTCTAAGTAACTCGCGAATACGACCTCACGAGAGAATGACTCTCCGTCGCGATGATGCTGCAGAGGAAAACTATGATGGGGTGTGTCTAAGGACACGAGATCATCGGATTCGTCGAGGAAAGCCTTCGTTCAGAAAGTAAGGGAAATTGGCGTTGCTGCTAATTGGTCAATCTCCATATCGGTGGTTAGAAAAAGATGCTAGCCACCCTCGGGGGAAAGTTGCTAGTGGGAGACGCCGTTCGTTGAAAAATAGGTCTCTCCTATCTTCCCGTAGCTGGGACAAAGACTGTTTGTTTGAAGGACTTTAGTCAACTAAATCCTAAGATTTATAACGGGCCCTCAGGCTAGCTGAACATGTACTGCGGAGACGCATCGACATCTGGCAATCATCTTACTCGAAGAATAGGGTCTGCGTGTGGCGAGCTACGGGACAGAGACCGTTGGAATGTTTACTGTCGCGTGCCGCCACGAATATTTCTTTTAAGGAGAGCTATAGCATTACTCCATACCTTTGTTAGACAAAGCGTTCATCCCGTGACCGCGGCTACGTTCGGCGACTGGCTGTCGCCTCGAGCCCAAGCTCATTATCACAAATCTCGAACAATTACAAATCGGATTGAATAACTACAATTGTTTAATTACAGCTATAGTAGACTCTAGGTTACAATGTTGCGGGATTATTCAAAATTCCAAAAGCTCCGGTGTTCTTTCATCTCCGACATATATTTATTTATTTATTTTGTTGTTTAAATCCTCGGTTGTAGTTGTCATAAAGTAATTTCGTTGAGGTGTAGTTTTTGATAACATCTAGATATATATACATATATGTAGTCGTATAATAATATAATTTTCATATAGCATTTTGTTTGTTGAAGTGTAGTTTCGTATATGTGATTTTATGTTTAAATATATATATATATATATATATGTTTCACAATATGATTTTAGGTTTATCCGAATGTTGATTAGTTTTGATAGTATAAAGTCATGTATTTTATTTCTTTTATGTTTGTTAAATTATGTATATTAAAGTATGTATTTTTATATTTGTATTTCGTAATGTAGTTTCATATAGAATTTATTCGGTTTTAAAAATGTTAATTAATCTTAACAATGTGTTTTCATGATTTCTTTCTCACGGCTGGTTCCTATTAATTTCTAATATTCCTGTTATCATATAATAATGTGTTATATTGTATTAATTATTATTTATTCTTTCCTCGTTACGATCTTCCATTTGTATTATCACCTATTAAATATTTACTTTTTTCATTGAAAAGATAATTTATTTTATAACGCACGTATTAATTATCCAAAATGGCCGCCTGTGAATGCCCCTAGTATATAGTGGCTTTTATTAATGTCGAATCTATTATTTATCTGTTAATTATTTGTAACTTTATTTTAATAACTGACGTATAATTGAAGTGGGAATAATATTATTTTGCATTTATTTAATGTGTATAATTATTGAATGTATTCCGATGCGCACGTGAATGAGCTATTCTATGTTCATGACAGTTCAAGATGGCCGCTCGTGAATGTCTCTAGTAAAAGTATAGTGACGCGTCCTTAATTTGTTTAATACTGAAATAATTATTCGTCCGTCGCTTAGTTTCCTCTATTTTAGCGCAGTTAGAATTTTTTAAATGACAATAGTATTGTTTGTGTAATCATTATAATTATATATATATAAGTATATATATATACTGTGTGTTGTTTTAATATAATATCATATGGATTGTATTATTGTTAAATTTTATAATTCACCAATAACACTGTTTTATTGTTGTGTTTCGAATAGTTTGTTTTTATAGAGTGTTCACTTAATTAATTTAATACTAATACGTGCATAGTGTGTTATTTTAATATGATAGCATGTGGATTGTCTTATTACCAGTTCTACTGCGTAACATAACCTTATTTCTCTACGCCAGACTTAATACAATTATACTATAATAACTTAGTACAATATAATAATTTCTTACCTTAATCGGGTTTATCGTTGATACTCGGTCTTGATTAATTTCTAACCTATTCTTATATTATTGGCTATTTTCTGTTTCTTTGTTATGAAGCTGTCGTTACCTTGTGCGTGTAATTTGTCGCCTTTACATAGAACTTTGGAGCTAATCTGTACATTGTTAGTTAAAATCTTTATTGTTTATAGGTTCTACAATCCTAATCCTTCAACGCTGAGTCCTTTACTCGGAACAGTTACATGGTGCGCGTTTGGTATCTTCTGGTTCTTCGCTACATTTCCAACACTTATTATGACTACTTTTACCTATCCTAGCATTGTAAGTATATATATATAGATATATATAAAACATTATATTTTGTAAATATCTGTATAGTAATATAGTCCGTCCTTTATCTTGTTTGCTAGCGTCGGATTATTTTGTTATAGTGTCAGAACATTTCCTTCATTTTCCAGTTTCCTGTTGCCGTCTTGATTGTTTTGGTAGTATCTGGTTCAGTATTCTATAAGTATTCACTTAAGTTTGGTAGTTGGCTTCTTGTAACTGCGTCGGCTTTAATGTATATCTTCCGATGTGAGCAACGAGCTTCTTATTATTATCAATTTTTATTCCAAGACGGTTTACAACATTCTTCCCCTTTTTAGGTTATGATTGGTTACCTCGGTATTTATTACCTTTGATATTTTCATACAGTCGTATATTATGTTTTGCAAAGTTGGATCCGTAGCCATTCCTCGTGGAGTTCCTGCATGGATACTTCCTTCTACGATGATTGGTTGCATACAAACCTCGTTAACTTATAAAGGTAC